>PVHX01005689.1:69782-109382 GCA_004024805.1 Geosciurus inauris | reverse complement strand
AAGCCTGTAATCCCAGCACTTAGGGAGGCTGAGACAGGAGAATCGCAAGTTCAAAGCCAGCCTCAGCAATGGCTTAGGCGCTAAGCAACTCAGTGAGACCCTGTCTCTACACAAAACACAAAATAGGGCTGGGGATGTGGCTCAGTGGTCAAGTGCCCCTGGGTTCAATCTCCAGTACCAAAAAAAAAAAAAAAAAAGATTAATTTAAAATGATAACTCTTGGAGATCCAGGACCAAAGATTCTGATTTTGAGGGGAACTTGGAAGTATACATTTGTAACAAACTCTTCAGATGAATCTGGTAGGAAATCCCTCCACAAGAAGGAACACTGTTGAAACAGTGAAAGCCATTATGTAATATAGTAGGTAACTTCCTTTGCCCTGACTTTGGTGCTGGGGGTGTGTGCCCAAGGTTTAGAGACTAATATCATTCCCAGATAAAGGTGTGTGTCTTTTTTTTTAATATTTGTTTTTTAGTTGTAGGTGGACAGAATATCTTTATTTTATTTTTATGTGGTGCTGAGGATTGAACTCAGTGCCTCACGTGTGCTAGGCGAGCACTCTACCACTCAGCTATAACCCCAGCTCCAAAAGTGTGTGTCTTTTGTGTGTGTGTATGTGTGTGTGTGTGTGTGTGTGTGGTACTAGGGATGGAACCCATGAGTGCTCTACCACTGAGCTATATCCCTGGTCTTTTTTATTTTTTATTTTGAGACGAGGTCTTCCTAAGTTGCTGAGGCTGACCTCAAACTTGTTATCCTCCTGCCTCAGCCTCTCAAGTAGCTGCAATTATAGGCACACATCATCATGCCTGACCTCTTGTTTTCTGAATAAATTAGAGACCAAAAAACATTTTACAGTTTCATGAGCAAATGCTTTTGGGGCCATACTGTTTGTATGGTACGGGGGATTGAACCCAGGGGCGCTTTAACCACTGAGGCACATCCCCGGCCCTTTATACATACATACATACATATATATATGTATATGTATATATATACATATACATATATATATATATATAAAAATTTAGAGACAGGGTCTTGCTGAGTGACTTAGGGCCTCGCTAACTTGCTGAGGCTGGCTTTGAACTCTTGATCCTCCTGCCTCAGCCTCCTAAGCTGCTGGGATTATAGGCATGCACCACCATGCCAGGCCAGGGCCATACCTCTTTGATGGGTGCATCCACGCAAAAAACTCACTATCCTTAATTAATAAGCAAACAACACTGAACAGTCAAATGACGAAATTTGCCACATCTAAAGTGAGAAAAGTATATTTATGTTGAAAAGATACATCATAAAAATAGAAGGGAAGAATCATTTAAGTGTTGAAGAACATTCAGTTTTCTCTTAATATTAAATATCTACTGTGATTTTTTTGCAGCTGTTTTTAGAGGGGGAAGAGAATGGTGTCTTTCTATGTCTCCCAGGCTCATCTCCAATGAATAGACTCAAGTGATCTGCCTCAGCCTCTCCAAGAGCTAGGACTATAGATGTGAGCCACCACACCCAGCTTTGTTATTATTTTCTAAATGAAAGAAACCATTCACAAGAAGAGATAGGTTGAGAAAACATAATTTAATGGAATGTTAGACACTCAAAAACTAATTTGGTATTACTTTTCCACTTGAGAGGTTTGTTGTTGTTTTCCCACAGCTCCTACTCAAAAAATTTTACCAGCTCTTTCATCTCTGTTAGAAGTTAGGCAATCCCGTGGATACAAAGTTGAATAACAGATGCTGTCCTAAAATGAGGCCATAGAAATAAATGTCCATAAAGGGCCAAGTAACAAAATAAAATTCAGTATGTGCCAACAAAAAGATACAAAGTAAACATATTGGGAATTTGGAGCACAGAGAAATGACCTTCAACTAACAGGATCAGTACAGTGGAGCTTCAAGCTGGGGTCAAACAATTCTGAGGTAAAAGACATGCAGACACAGCAGAGAGGAAACAGGCAGAGGGGTGACATGAAAGACAGCAAAGAAAATGCAGAGGCACCATGAATGGAGAAGGAGAAAGACGAAGAGTCAAAGAAGATACATTTGAGGTCAAATTTGGCCACACAACTGGGCCCTCCCGTTGTTGTTGGGCAATGTGGACCCACCAAAGGGCTTGGGGCAGGGGAGTGAAATGACTGAAGCTTTTCCTTGGGAATATTTTTCTAGTAGCCTTGAGCAGATTAGATTGGTTCTAAAGATCTGGTAGGGGCAATTGTACACCTTCAGAAGAGAGGGAATAGGGACTTCAACTCTAGCAGTAATCACGGATGGCTCCATGAGTAGGGTGGATGGCCCCAAGAGAATCTAGGAGGTAAAATCAGGGAGATTTGGAGACTAATTTGTTTGGAGAATAAGGAAAGATTTGGAACAAGTGCTAAGGTTTTAAGCCCATGAAACTAGGAGATAGAAGGAGGGTAATGGCAGAGACGGGAAGAACTAACTCTTTTTTTTTTTTTTGGTACTGGGGATTGAACTCAGGGGCACTCGACCAGAGCCACATCCCCAGCCCTATTTTGTGTTTTATGTAGAGACAGGGTCTCACTCAGTTGCTTAGCGCCTCGCCATTGCTGAGGCTGGCTTTGAACTCACGATTCTCCTGTCTCAGCCTCCCTAAGTGCTGGGATTACAGGTGTGCACCACCGTGCCTGGCAAGAACTAACTCTTATTGGTGTCAAAATAAAAATTTTAGAAAATTAGATGGCTTCAGTAGCAATTAGGGAGCTACAAATCAAAACTACACTGAGCTGGGCTCAGTGGCATGCAACTATGGTCCCAACAATTCAGGATGCCGAGGCAGGAGGACTGCAAGTTCGAGGCTAGTCTCAGCAACTTAGCAAAGTCTTAAGCAATTTAGTGACAACCTATCTCAAAAATAAAAAGGGCTAGAGATATGGCTCAGTGGTAAAGTGCCCCTGGAGTTCAGTCTTTGGTTAAATAAAAAAAAATTAAAAAAAAAATACACTGAGATTTCATCTCACTCCAGTTAGAATGGCAGCCACCAAGAGTACAAACAATAATGAATGCTGGAGGGATGTGGAGGAAAAGGAACACTATTATACTATTAGTAGGTTATAAATTAGTATAACAACAATGGAAATCAGCATGGAAGTTCCTCAAAAGACTAGGCATAGAACCACCATATGATTCAGCTATACCACTCCTTGGTATTAAAATCAGCATACTATGTGATACACGCATACTCATGTTTATAGCAGCACAATTCACAATAGCCAAACCATAAAACCAGCCCAGGTGTCTATGAATGGATGAATGGATAAAGAAAGTGTGGTATATATACACAATGGAGTTTTATTCAGCCATAAAGAAAAATGAAATGATGTCATTTGCAGGAAAATAGATGAAACTTGAGAACATTATGCTAGATGAAATAAGCCAAAAAGTCAAGGATCATATGTTCTCTCTCATATGTGGCAGCTAGAGAGAAAAAAGGAAAAGAAAGGTGTGGGGGAAATCTCACGAAAATTGAAGGGAGATGGGTAGTGTAGAGGAAAGGAACTAGAGGAGGGAGGAGGAGAGGGGAAGGGCAAATGCTAGGGAATGAAAGTGGCCAAATTCTATTGTTATGTTGTGTGCTTGTATGAATATGTAACAACAAATTCCACCATTATTTACAACTATAATGCACCAATTTTTTAAAAGGGAAGGAAAAATTAGATGACTTTCATACAAGTATATAATAAGCATGCTTCGATGTTTTATCTAACTTATTAGTAAAGGGAATGTAAAACTGATTTAAAAGCCGGACGCGGTGGCTCAAGCCTGTAATCCCAGCACTTAGGGAGGCTGAGACAGGAGAATCGCGAGTTCAAAGCCAGCCTCAGCAACGGTGAGGTGCTAAGCAACTCAGTGAGACCCTGTCTCTACATAAAACACAAAATAGGGCTGGGGATGTGGCTCAGTGGTCGAATGCCCCTGAGTTCAATCCCCGGTACCAAAAAAAAACCTGATTTAAAGAAGGATATGAGAGAATGGTGCATGTGAATGTGTGTGCGTGTATGTGTGACAGAATAAGAGTGCTAGGGTAGATCCAAAACTGGTTAATTGTCTATAGGACAATGAAATTGTTATCTATCAAAAGAAATCATTTTTACATTTATTAGACAAAACTCATTTGCAATTTATCAATCTTTTATAATTAATAACTACAGAATCTAGGCCCGACTTGATAATAAATAGTAACTCCCATAAAATTACCATTCCCTAAATCTTCAGAGGACCCTAAGGAAGGTTTGGTAGATAATACTCTAGTTCATGGGCCAGCAAACTCTGTAAAGGGCCAGATATTATTTTTAAATATTTTAGGCTATGAGAATCGTATGGTCTCTGTTGCAATTCCTCATTTGTGCTGAGGAAAGCAGCCATAGTTAATACATAAACAATGTAAACAAATGTATGTGGCTGTGTTCCAATAAAACTTTATTTATTCATTTATTGGTACCAGGGATTGAACCCAAGGGCGCTTAACCATTGAGCCACATCCCCAGCCCTTTTTAAATATTTTCTTTAGAGACAGGGTCTCTCTGAGTTGCTTAGGGCCTCGTTAAATTTCTTTCTTTCTTTCTTTTTTTTTTTTTGGTACTGGGGATTGAACTCAGGGGTACTGGACCACTGAGCCACATCCCCAGCCCTATTTTGTGTTTTATATAGAGACAGGGTCTCACTGAGTTGCTTAACACCTCGCCCTTGCTGAGGCTGGCTTTGAACTCGGGATTCTCCTGTCTCAGCCTCCCTAAGTGCTGGGATTACAGGCTTGAGCCACTGCGCCCGGCTGGCCTCATTAAATTTCTGAGGATGGCTTTGAACTTGTGATTCTCCTGCCTCAGACTTCCAAGCTGCTGGGATTACAGGCGTGCACCCAACCTAATAAAACTTTATAAAAATAGGAAGTGGGCTGGACTGGCAAACCATACTCTACTGACCACTCACTGCTCTGGTTCAGTAATTCTCAAACATGAATGATTATCAGAATCACCTGGAAGTCTTATTACACCACAGATTTCTGCACCCCACCCCTAAGTTGCTGATTTAGCAGATCTTGGGTGGAACCTGAGAATCTGCATTTCTAGCAGATTTCCCCACAATGTGTATGCTGCTGATCTAGGAACATTAACTTTGAATACAACCGCTCTAGTGTGACATTGAAAGGATACTCAGTAATCCTTCTGACTTATTTTTAGGAGTGAGTCCTCTGTTTCAATAAAAAGATGAGGAATTCAGATTAGGATGCGCTGAGATTGAGGTGCCAGAGGGCATCAAATGGAGTTTGTAGTAGTTTCAAATATGAATCTGGAGCATTAGAGGAAATAAGGCTTATGAGAAATACCCATAACACTAAATAGTAGAGCCATAAAAATATTAAAGGGATGAACATATAGAAAGAAGATAATTTAAAGTAGAATTTTGGAGGAAGAGAAGGTAAAGAGGAGCCAGGGAAATAAAAAAGTGGTTAGGGACCAGAGTAAGAACACAGGAAGCAGTGTTGTGAAAGGTAAAATCTGAAATTTAACCAATATTTGCAAACTCTGCAGCATGGACAAGAAAGTCAGTTAAGCAAAGAAACTTGAATCAGATCTACAAGGGATGATAGCATATCAAACTCTTCAGAAATAACCAGACCAGAGGATATGCAAGCGACAACCTCAACTGCCGCATTTCATCTATACCAGCAGAGGGCCACAAAGGCAAGGGAATATTAATGATGTCTTTTGTTTTAAGGCTTCTGCCCTCACTAGTGCAGGGCGCTAAATCCTAAATGATATTGGGGTGGGGGTGGGGCTGTTTGTCAATTAGCCTCCTTACTCCCACATGAGTCGGGCAACTTTAGGCCTGGGCAGTTTAATTGTGTGAGTGAGAGATGCAATAAAGAGAGGTGGAAGCTTCCAAGTACCTAGGGAAGGGAGAGGGTGCGTTCAGTTTGGAATTTGGATTTGAGGGAGTGCCTGTCATTGCTAGGCAACCCAAGGCCTTGCCTCCAATTAATTGTTATTATAGATAGAAATCGGTGTTAGAGGTTTTTCCTTCTTATTGTTTAAATTCTTTCTTGCTTGCTTGCTATCTTATTGATTGATCCATCTATCAGTACCAGGGATTGAACCCAGGGGCACTCAACCACTGAGCCACATTCCCATCCTTATTTTGTGTTTTATGTAGAGACAGGGTCTTACTGAGTTGCTTAACACCTCACTGAGGCTGGCTTTGAATTCGTGATCCTCCTGTCTCAGCCTCCTGAGCAGCTGGAACGACAGGTGTGCACCACCACACCCAGCAAATTTTATTTTTTGTAAATGTGAAACACTGATAAAGATTCCAGAAGTAGGGTGGAGTTGTGACTCAGTGGTAGAGTAATTGCCTAGCATGTGTGAGGCACTGAATTCAATTATCAGCACCACATATAAAAAAATGAATAAAATAAAAATCCATCAACATCTTTAAAAAAAAAGATTCCAGAAGTAAAAACCTATAAAAAGGTACAATTAGGGAAGTGTCATTCAGTCCCTATTCTTTTCACAACTCATTCCTGCCCAACCCTCCTTTTATAGGTGACAAATTTTGATAGTTTCTGGTTATCTTTCTTGTGTTTCTTCAGTGGAGACAGATGCAGATATGTGTGTGGGAGGGTGTTTATAGATATATGCACACACATATATATTCTAGTACTTTTTATTTTCATTTATCAACATACCCTAGAAATCACACATATCAGTTCATAAAAATCAATTTCAATTTTTAAAAAATTGTATAGTACTACATCATATAGCTGTACTATAGTTTATTCAGTCAATTTTCTACATACAGGCATTTAAGTTTGTTCCCAATATTTTACAGTTACAAATAATGTCACAATGTACAATTGTGTGACTCTTATTTTCAGATTCTCAGGCTCATATGTATCTCCTTTGTTTTTCAGAGGGGGAAAGGTTCATGGTTTCAGAAGTCTCAGTCCATAGATGGCCAGCTTCATAGCTCTGGGCCCAAGGTGAGGCAGAACATCAGAGCAGAAGGGCCTGGTGGAGGAAAGCACTCAGGAAATGACAATCAAGAGGTAGAGAGAAGGTTATGTATCTTTAGGATAAACATACATGGTATATGACTTTGTGGATGCAGTTTTGTTAAACATGGCAAAATTTCCTCACTAGAGGCTGTACTCTTTGACACTCCCAGGAGCAATGAATGAATGCCCTTATTTCTCCATCACCTCTCCAATAAAGTGTGTTGTCAAACTTTTGAATATTTTCTTTTCTTTCTTTTTTTTTTTTTTTTTGTGGTACCAGGGATTGAACTCAGGAGTACTCAACCACTGAGCCACATCCCCAGCCCTATTTTGTGTTTTATAGAGAGACAGGGTCTCACTGAGTTGCTTAGCGCCTCGCCCTTGCTGAGGTTGGCTTTGAACTCGCAATTCCCGTCTCAGCCTCCCTAAGTGCTGGGATTACAGGTGTGTGCGCCCGGTTGAATTTTTTCATTTTGATAGAAATAAATAGTATTTCAGTACAGTATTAATTTGCATTAAATCCTCACATTTCTTTTGTGAGGAAAGCTGAATATATTTCAGCCATGTAAATTATTTTTGACCTATTCACATCTTTTTACCTATTTATATTCTTATAAGGGTTTTGGGTCTTCTACTCTTATTTTTGAGCATTCTTCATATTTTTTTTTAAAGCAAATATCAAGGTATCCTTTATTTTTTTTTAGTTGTAGGTGACAGAATATCTTTATTTTATTTTTATGTGGTGCTGAGGATCGAACCCAGTGCCTTATGCGTGCTAGGCAAGCACGCTACCACTGCGCCACAATCCCAGCCCCGAGCATTCTTCATATATTAAGAACATTAGCCCTTTATCTGTAATATCTTATAATTGTTTTTTGACTTGGCTTATGGTCCTTTTTGCCATTATGTTTCTTTCAGCTTTGGGGTGGGGGGTACTAGGAATTGAGCCAAGGGCTTGATACATGCTAGGCAAGTCCTCTACCACTGAACTACAACCCAAGTTCTTTTTCATTTGTTTGTTTGTTTGTTTTTTTAAAATTTTTTTTAGTTGTTGATGGACACAATGTCTTTATTTTATTGCTTTGTATGTGGTGCTGAGGATCGAACCCAGGGCCTCACGCATGCGACACAAGCGCTCTACCGCTGAGCTACAATCCCAGCCCTCATTTGTTTTTGAAACAGGATGTTGCTAAGTTGCAGAGGCTGGCCTAGAACTTGTAATCTTCCTGCCTCAGCCTCTGGAGTAGCTGGGATCACAGTGGGCACACTACCAGTTTCAATTATTTTTGTGTAGTTGAATTTACTGGGGATTGAACCCAAGGCTTTGCGAACACTAGGCAAGTGCTCTATCACTCAGCCATATCTCTAGCTGGTAGTTGGATTTAAATTTTTTCTTTTGTTGCATGAGCATTGAATTAAATTTAGAAAGTCTTTCTTGTTCAGGTGTAAAGTAATTACTTTTTTTTTTTTTTGGTACTTGTACGGTTTTCATATTTTACATTTAGTTCTGATACATTTTAAATTTATTCTTGTGATTTTTGTCAGGTACAGATCCAGTTTTAATCTGTACAAATAGCTAGCAATTGGTATAATAGTATTGTACATACAACTTTTTTTCTCTCTCTTTTTTTTTTTTTGGTACTGAGGATTGAACCCAGGGGTGTTTAACCACTGAGCCACATCCTCAGTCCTTTTTTAATTTTTACTTTTGAAACAGAGTCTCATTTAGTTGCTTAGGAGTTTGCTAAGTTGCTGAGGCTGACCTTGAATTTGGAATCCTCCTACCTAAGCCTCCCGAGTTGCTGGCATTATAGGCAGGCATCAGCATGCCCAGCTACAACTTTTCTTTCTAGAAATAAGAACTCAGGGCAATAGGCTTTTCAGAAGTGGTCTGATTACAGTAAAACATTTAGAGTAGATAGCTAAACATGCTTCCTGAAAAAATTTCTTCATGAGTATTTAAAAAACTTATGAAAATTAAAATTCCTTCTGTGGTAGCTATAAAAACCTGCATTTGCATAACACTTACAGTTTAGGAAGCACTCCCACATCCTCCATCTCACTTATCCTCATTTATCCTCTACTCATGTGCAGTTTGTCTTCAGCACAGTGAAGATGATGAAACTTGGGAAATGACAGAATTGTCACCAATTAATTCTAAAAAGATTGTGGTCATCACAGTGGGACAAGGCACACTACTCTTCCCCAAATATATGTGTTTATATTTCTTTCTCTCCACACACACACACGTGTTCCACTTAGTCAGATGACTGTAGATGAGTCTTACTTACTGGCAAAACATTAAACGTTTTCTGAGATGGTAACAATTAACCATGTTTCTTCTTTCCAGTTCTATCCTAGTCTGTACTAGAGTACTGGCATAAGAAAGCAAAACAACATTAGAAAGAGGTAAAACTCACTATTTGCGGATGAAAAATCCAAAATGAATTACAGCTGAACTATTATGTTGGAACCTTCATATGTTGCTGGTAGTAATGGAAGTTGTTTGCCTTTGCTTATTTATTTATTGATATTGGGAATTGAACCCAGGGGTGCTTTACCACTGAGCCACATCCCCAGCCCTTTTTATCTTTGTCTTTTGTCCTTGCTAAGTGGCTTAGACCCTTGCTAAGTTGCTAAGGCAGGTCTTGAACTTGGGATACTCTTGCCTCAGCCTCCCGAATTGCTGGGATTACAAGCATGTGCTACAGTTGCCTGGCATCAAACTTTTCCAAAGCTGTTGTGCCATTTACATTTACATTTCCATCAGCAATGTATGGGGATCTAATTTCTCCTCTTTAGCAAACTTACCATTTGTAATTTTAGCCATACTAGTGGCTGTGAATTGGTAACTCTTTGTGGCTTTTTAAAAAAATTTTTGGTAGTTGTAGATGAACGGCATGGCTTTATTTTATTTGTTTATTTTTATGTGGTGCTAAGGATCAAACCCAGTGCCTCACAGGTGCTAGGCAAGTGCTCTGCCACTGAGCTACAGCCCCAGCCCCTCTTTGTGGGTTTTATTTGCATATACCCAATGACAAAATGTCAGACTTCATGTGCTTATTTGCCACTTACATAATCCCTTTGAAAAAGGATCTATTAAAATTCTTTGCCCATTTTTAAATTGGGCTATTTGTCTTATTGCTGAATTCTAAGAATTTTCTGTACACTTTCTGTACAGAATATTCTGTACACTAGGCCTTTATAAGATACATGACTTGAAAATGTTTTCTCTCGGGAATGTGAATTCTCATAACCACTCTGGAAAAACTATTAAGCTTTATCTGCTAAAGCTGAATGCATATATACCCTATGGGCCCAACAATCCACTTTACCAGATACTGGTTGAGTATCCTTTATCCAAAGTACTTGAGACCAGAAGCATTTGAGATTTTTTTTAATGTTTGCATATACAATAATGAAATATCTTTGGGGTAGGACTCAAGTTTAAACATGAAATTCATTTTTGTTTCATATATACCTTATACACATAACCCAAAGATTTTTTAAAAAAATTTTTTTAGTTGTAGATGGTCACAATATCTTTATTTATTTTTATGTGGCTCTGAGGATCGAACCCAGTGCCTCACAAATGTGAGGCAAGCGCTCTATCACTGAGCTACAATCCCAGCCCAGATTTTTTTTTTTTAAATCTGGAATTGAACCCAGGGCTGCTTAACCAATGAGCCACATCCCCAGCCCTTTTTTTTTTAATTTGTTCTTTTTAGTTATACATGACAGTAGAGTCTATTTTGATGTATATATACAAACATGGTATGGTTTTTTTGTTTTTGTTTTTTTATGGTGCTGGGGATTGAACCCAGGGTCTTGTGCTTGCGAGGCAAGAACTCATTTAGCAGAGTTCCTTTCATCATCAACTGAGCTATATCATCAGGCCCACACAGTGTTTTTTTATTTTGAGACAGGGTTTTGCTAAGTTGTTTAGGGTCTTGCTTAAGTTGCTGAGGTTAGCTTTGAACTTGTGATCCTCCTGCCTCAGCCTCCTGAGTTGCTGGGCTTATAGGTGTGCGCCATGCACTTGGCCTGAAGGTAATCTTATACAGTATTTAAGTAGATTTGTTCATGAAACAAAGTTTCATGGTGTGGAATTTTCCTCTTTTAGTGTCTCATTGGCATGCAAAAAATTCAGATTTTGGAGTACTTCAGATTTTGGACTTTCATATTAAGGATGCTCAACCTGTGTACCCAACAGAAAACATGTTTTCCACAACATACATTTCAGAGTGTTCACAGTAACACTACTCTTTTTTTTTTTTTGGTACTGGGGATTGAACTCAGGGGCACTCGACCACTGAGCTACATCCCCAGCCCTATTTTGTGTTTTATGTAGAGACAGGGTCTCACTGAGTTGCTTAGTGCCTTGCTGTTGCTGAGGCTGGCTTTGAACTCGTGATTCTCCTGTCTCAGCCTCCCTAAGTGCTGGGATTACAGGCTTGAGCTACCGCGCCCGGCCACAATAACACTACTCTTAATAGCAATTTAAAAATTGAAAATTATTCAAATACCCTACGGCAGGCTAAAAAATAGATCCCCAAAGCTGCCCACATCCTAATCACTAAAACCTGTGCATGTTGTCAGGTTTGGTCAGGGTCCAAGATGCCCAAGTAAGGAAGAAGGTCAGCAGAGCTGCAAGCCAGATGTGACGTCCCTAGTGGACACGCCTCCTGTCAATCAGCGAGTTTTCCTGACCGGGTTTTCTTGAAATTCTCTATGCACAGAATCTCCGACGCCATTTCTCCTGACCCGCTCTGATGGGCGGGGAAATGGTCCGAGGGCTCGCCTTCCAATAAAGCCTTGCCGAGTGGCTTAATTCATCTTCTCCTGGTCATGTGAATTTTACACGTTACCTGACTTAAAATCAAGGGACTTTGCAGATGTGATGAAGGATCTTGAGAGGCAGAGAGAGATAAGACTTCCTCCAGATGTAGGGAGTTTGGAAGTTATCGCTCCACCCTAACAAGTAAGGCACTCAACATATTGGACATAAACAACTCTTCTTAGGTCTTTCAGAGAAATCACAAGTACAGTCTTCACAACCAGAGAGACAGGCACACAATCACAATTTACCAAAACTACTCCAGGGCAGAGACCTCTATGGGAAACAGTGTAGGCACAGGAAAATCTGAACTATAATTGATGAATTGCTGCAGGCTCAACATGACCAAGGCCAGTCATAAGAGGGTCCCCACACTCTAGTGGGTTCTACTCCAGGAGCTCTAGCCAGTTCACGTAAGGAAGAACAGGGAAAATCCCTACCACTCTGGCAGCAGGGGGAAAGCAGACATTTTGAAATATGCCAGAACATTCTGTTCCTCTTAACAAGGTCTGCCTGCAGGAGAAACTGTTTTATCAGAGTCTAACCAACCTGGTAACCACCCCTTCCAGCCCTTCTAAAGGGGTTGGGTAACGGAAGTTACTAAAACTGAGATCTAATCATAGGACTGTAGAATGAGCTCCTTTGTCCCCACATCCTACCATATCTCTAAAGGTTTATTTAGCAGAGTTCCTTTCATCATATATCACCTACAGCTATTAATTTAAAAGCTCCAAGGAATACTAAAGGGGTAAACAAAACAAATTGACAAACACACAAAAAAGTTTGAAGAAACAGAACAAGCATCAGACCTAGACTCAGATACGCAAGGAATACTGCAATTCTCAAAACAAGTATTTAAAACAACTATGACTAATACGCTGACAAAGATGGAAAATAAATAACATGCAAGAACAGATGGATAATGCAAGCAAAGGTGGTAATTCTAAAAAAGCATTAAAATAAAAGCTAGAGATAAAGAAAGAACAAAGAATGACTTTGGTGGGCTCATTAGTAGATCTCAACTGAGGCTGAGCAAAGTTTCTGAGCTGGAGCATTTAACCACAGACACTTCCAAAACTGAAAAGCCAAAAAAAAAAAAATCCAAGAACTGTGGGACAACTACAGAAGACATGGGTAATGGATCTTTCAGAAGAAAGGGAAAGAAACAGAATATTTGAAGCAGTGACTGAGAATTTCCCCAAATCACTAGACACCAAAGGAGAGATCTGGGATATTCAGAAAACATAAAACAAGATAAATCCCCCAAACTAGACACAGGCACATATCACATACAAACTGCAGAAAAGAAAAAATTAAGAAAAATCTTCAAAGCACTTAGAAGAAAGAAGCATCTATAGAGGAGCAAAGAATTTTATCTGACTTCTCTTCAGAAATCACAAAAGCAAAAATGAAATATTTAGTGTTGGTCAGGCACAGTGGCACACATCTGTAATCCCAGACACTCAGGAGGTTTAGGCAGGAAAATCCGCAGTTTGAGACCAGCATCAGCAATTTTGAGAAGCCCTAAGCAACTTAGAGAGGTCTTGAATCAAAATAGAAAGTGCTGCGGATGATGCTCAATGGCAAAGTGCCCCTGTGTTCAATCTGCAGTACCGAAAACACAAAAAACCCAAACTAGCTTAACAGGACATTACACTGGATTATTCATGTAGACACACTTGAAGCACTTGGGCCCTTACAAGGGGAAGGCCGAATGGTCAGAGTTGAAAGCAATGTGGTGGCTGCAGACAGGTTAAGATGGTATTGCTGAACCAGGAGTGGTGGTGCATGCCTGTAATCCCAGCAATTTGGGAGACTAAAGCAGGAGGATCACAAGTGGTTGATAATTGCCAGCCTCAGCAATTTAGCAAGACCCTGTCTCAAAATAAAAAGGACTGGCGAAATAGCTCCGTGCTCCTGGGTTCAATCTCCAGTATCCAAAAAAAAAATTTTTTTTTCCCTGCTAGCTGCTTCTGGAAGCTGGGAAGGAAGGAAACGGATGCTCCTCTGGAGCTTCTAAAAGAAACTAGCCCTGTTGACAACTTAGACTGATTTTGGAGTGCTGATGACATCCTTTTAGTAAAATTGGCTTGTTTTTTTTTGTACCAGGGATTGAACTCAGGGGTACTTGACCACTGAGCCACATACCAGGCCCTATTTTGTGTTTTATGTAGAGACAGTGTCTCACTGAGTTGCTTAGCACCTCACCATTGCTGAGGCTGGCTTTGAACTCGCGATTCTCATCTCAGCCTCCCAAAGTGCTGGGATTACAGGTGTGCACCACCACGCCTGGCTGGCTTGTTATTTTAAGCCACTAAATTTGGCGTAATTTGTTGTAGTAGCAACAAGAAACTAATGCATACTCACTGATATAGTGTAATAAACAAAACTATTTGGACAATGGAATATTACGCTGCAATGAGAATTATTACCTCTGCAGGCAATAAAAGGAATGAACCACAGACCTAAAAGTGAAAAATGCTTGGCACATAAAAAATATGTAAGATTGCATTCATATAAAGCTTATTATAAAGCAAAACATCTCTGGATTTGGTTACTAGGTAGTGGGAATACTTGATTGATGGGACACACTGGAAGCTTTTGGGAGTACTGGAAATGTTCTTATCTTGGTGGTTAAACGTGGTCACTTTGTTATATTTCAAAATGTGTACTTGTAACTTGTATACTTTTCTGTTTACTTCAAAGTTTGCTTTAAAAAAATTAGTTTAAAATTTCCTTGCAAAAGTTAGTATAAAAATAGGGTTAAGATTTAAGCATAAGTGCAATGCTTTATATTACTTAAAATTAAATCCCATATAGACAAACAATTTCAAATAACAATTAATTCTGACAATTATCTGGTAAACGTCTGATGCACAGTACTGGTCTGTGCATGCCAATGCAGTGGCAGATATACCAAAGTATACCATAATATCTGCAATTTTCTTTTTTTCATTTGTTCCACTTATTTCAAGAACTAGTTTAGAAATAAAACCTACATTACCAAAATTGCAGTACACTTTCTGGACTACATTTTTTTTTGTTGTTTTTACCTCAAATACTTCATCAAATAATTTTTTTTTTTTTACAAGTTATTTTTCCGGGGCTGGGATTGTAGCTCAGCAGTAAAGCGCTTGCCTTGCATGTGTGAGGCACTGGGTTCGATCCTCAGCATCACACAAAAATAAAGATATTGTGTCCATCTACAACTAAAAAAAATTTTTTTAAAGTTATTTTTCCAATGCACACCATGTTTTTCCAACATGGAAACAAATTATTGCTCTCTCATGTTTTTAGCATTTACATTAAATTATAAGCATTTACTATGGTAAAACTAAACAGATTTTAGTTTTAAAAAACTAAAACTAAACAGATTTTATTATTATGTCCAATAATAGACATATTGTGTTCAAACATTTTGTTAAAAAATATCTTTGGAATCTACATTTTTAAAGTAGTAACAAGAACAATTTAAAAGTTAGTCAGTGGTTAGGGCTGGGGCTGTGGCTCAGTGGTAGAGCGCTCGCCTAACCCACATGAGGCACTGAGTTTGATCCTCAGCACCACATACAAATAAAAAATAAAAGGTATTGTGTCCACCTACAACTAAGAAATATTTTAAAAAATAGTAACCATTTTTTTACAATTTGAAATGACTCAATTGATCGTATCTACATGTATTCACTAAACTTCAATAAAAAGACCCAGTGTTCTCATGAACACTTTAAAACAAGCACTGAAAACTAAGGATTAAAATGATGGAAGTAGTTAATAGGTGTTATCCCCTGTTAAAAAGCAGCTATGTGTTAGTGCATTTGATTTGCCTTTTTTTTTTTTGGTACCAAGGATTAAACCCAGAGGCACTAAACCACTGAGCCACATCCCCAGCCCTTCTTCTAATATTTTATTTAGAGACAGGGTCTCTCTGAGTTGCTTAGGGTCTTGTTAAGTTGCTGAGGCTAGCTCTGAACTTGCAATCCTCCTGCATCAGCCTCCTCACTGGGATTATGGGCATACACCGCACGGACACATTTGCCCAATTTTTAAAGGAACTTCTTCCCACTAAATGACAGCAAAGGTTGTATTTTTACTCACTGGAAATGCTGGCATAATATTCTGTAGTTCAGGATGTATCTGTGGGACAAGATGTGTTGATCAAGACAAAATCCCAAATTAAGGAAACTTAAAGGAGAGTCAATCTCATATTCAATTCTCTCTCAGAAAGATCAGAATACTCAGCAATTCTATAAACCAAACATTTCAAATCACTAATGAATCTTACTCATTAGCTGACAAATTATATATAAGAAAATGCAACAAGTTATTTGAACCCAAATGCAGAGAATAAATACTTTATTAACTGATTACAGTTGAAAGTCACAAACAAAAAAGGAGTATATTAAGGCAGAGCCATATATATATATATGTATAGACAAATCCAAAGACGGTTACCTCTTTACATTTTTATAACCTCTGCATTTTTCTTTTACACATTTAGGCAGTGTGCTTTCTTTCCTTCTCATTTGCAGAAAATATCTTGGCCAATAATTCTAAATCATATTTTGATAACAACTTATAGGATCACTGATTGAGTCATGACTAGTGTATCAAATGCTATTTGTTTTCTCAGCATATCCCAGGTGTTGGTACGTTTATGTTAATGTGCAAAATCTGACAATTTTCTTTTTCAGCAAAACACACAAAATTTTTAAAAGGATTTTAAATAGTCTTAACTAAAACAAGTTTGGACTTCCAAGTCAGTCAAATGCCCAAATTGCATATTGTCTGCCCTTCTCTAAACCCTCCTATATGATAATTTAGCCTTTAAAATAAGATCACGTGGTTGTATTTCAGATCTATAAATTTTGAGATTTTCAAAATCCGAAATTTCTTCCCTATGCAAAATGGTAATGCAAATAGCAATTCTACATAATGTAGAATATTTTTTCTTCTGTATAGCTCCTTTTATAAAAATGGGCAGCCACCAAAAAAAAAAAGGACATAAATTTAGTCCATCTGTAAAAGCACTCCAGCTCCCTAATTCCACCTTTGAAGGAAAAGGCAGAGGCAAGTTTACATTATCCCAGAAAACTGAATAAATGGCTTTATTTGGTATCTTCAAGAAGCTTCTCCTTCCGTAGGAGATGTAGGTGTTGTAGGAGAAACTGAAACTGGTTTCCGGGTAATTCTGTCTAGTTCTGCGTGAACATCTGACAGAACAGGCTTCTGGCCTACATTGAAGGAAAAGGAAAGAAATAGATTTAGATACAAAGTATCTTTTCCACCACTGTCTTTTCACTTAAAATTGCCAACACTTTCACTAACTTTATGGAGTATGCTAAAGTTAAACATCCTTAATTTAAAAATAAATTATCTCATTTTAAATTGTGAGATCTGTTACTAAATGAAGGTAAAACTGGCACCTATGATTTAATCTCATACAAGTTTTAAAACTCATAGGACAAAAAGAATAACGACAAAAAATAAGAAAGTTACGCAATAAGAAAGTAGAAAGTACAAGTCTAAAACAATAATAAAACAACAACAAAATTTTGGAATCTAGGAAGCAAGACGAATGAGTTGTAACAGTAAATGAACAATAACAAATGCTGAAGAGGGTATGAGAAACTGGAATCTTCATAACCTGTTGATGAGAGTTTAACATGGTGCAGCACTTTGAAAAACCTTATGGCAGGCCTTAGAAAATTTAGAGTTGCTGCGCCCAGTGGCACTTGCCTATAATTCCAGCAACTTGAGGCTATAGCAGAAGGACTCCAAGTTTGAGACCAGTCTTAGCAACTCAGCAAGACCCTGTCTCAAAATAAAAGGGCTGAGGATATAACTTAGGGTAGAGGGCCCCTGGTTCAATTCCTAGTACCACAAAACAAAACAATAGTTACCATGCAACCCAAAACTCATAGGTATTTATCCAAGAGAATTAAAAATTTATGACCACATAAAAATGAATGCTCACAGATTATTCATAATAATTTTTTTTTAAAAAGGAAATGATCCAAATATCCACCAACCAATGAATAGATAAAATAAAATGTGGCATATCTACATAATGGAATATTATTCATCTATAAGAAGAAATGAATTACTGATGCATGCTGGATGAACCTCAAAACATTATGTCAGCCAGGCATGATGGCACATGCCTGTAATCCCAGTGACTCTGGAGGCTGAGGCAGGAGGATCCTAAGTTCAAGGCCAGCCCCAGCAACTTAGTGAGACCCTCAGCAACTTAGCAAGACCTTGTCTCAAAATAAAAAATAGAAAAAGGCTAGGGATATAGTTCAGTGGTAAAGTGTCCCTGGTTTCAATGCCCAGTACCAAAAAGCAACCACAACAAAAATTATGTTAAATGAAATATATAGTGTATGTATGATTCCCATTTATGTGAAATGTCCAGACAAGCAAAATCATAGAGACAGGAAACAGATTAGTGACTGCCCAGGGCTGGGAGGCCAGGAGACAGGGTAAGTTTCTTTTTGGGGAATGAAAAATGTTCTAAAATTAGGTTATGGAGATGGTTTCCACAACTTTGTAAAGATACTAAAACCCAATGAACTATACACTTTAAATGTATGAATTTCATTTTAAGTAAATTATACCTTCATAAAGCTGTTTTCAAAGAAAAGTGACTTGCTCTAAGTAACTATACCTGACTTTTTGGCAGATGGTGGTAAAACACTACTTCCACCTCCAGCCCCACCTCCAGGGCTACCACTACCAGCAGGGCCTCCAGGAGAGCCAGTCTTTTTACTCAACAAACTATTGAAGAAATTTGCCAGGACACCTTCACTTGTAGCTCCAGCTATAAAACACAAACACATATCAAAAAAATTGCAAAAAAGCTACTCCAAACATTAGATTTTTCCATAAATTATTAGAGTAATCACACATTGAAAACAAATGACAGACTTAAAGTTTAAGAGCTATATTCAGGTATAGTTGGATCTTTAGGGCTGAGTAACTACTCATACTCTCTAATACACTCATACGTAAAACCAATGAGTAAGCTTCAAGTGTAAGATAATTTAAAAATTAGAATGTTATTAAAAGGTCAAAAGCATTTCAAATAACTGTTGAGAAATATTTGCCTTAGTATTACAAAAAATTCCTCAATCCTATATAAAAACCAGAAGTTCTAAGAGATAAATGGGCATAGGATAGTAATCAGTGATTTCACAGAACAGACGTACCACTAGATGAGAAATGGCTCTTAGCATTTAAAATGTAACAATTAGGTTGTGGTAAAACTGGAACACTGAATATTGATGATATATAAGTCTGAATACTCCATTTGAAAAACATCAAAAGGTATGACCTACTAACCCCACTTATGGCAATTATTCCTACACAAACAACTATTATGCATATTTCTTTCCTTATGTTAATCACAGATCACCAATTATAGTACAAAAATGAATTTCTTCAATGACCTACCATAGGAAATGATTCAACATCATAAAACTTTCACCATGTACATAGTGATACACTAAAAATATACTGTAATGGTTTAGAATCTGATTAACTATAGATTATGTCTACAGAGACAGAACTCAGAAGGTATTGCACAAGCCAGGTGTGGTGGCACACGCCTGTAACCCCAGCACTTAGGGAAGCTGAGACAGGAGAATCGTGAGTTCAAAGCCAGCCTCAGCAACAGTGAGGTGCTAAGCAACTCAGTGAGATCCTGTCGCTACATAAAACACAAAATAGGGCTGGGGATATGGCTTAGTGGTCGAGTGCCCCTGAGTTCAATCCCTGGTACCAAAAAAAAAAAAGAAGGTATTGCACAAGAATGAAAGTAAGTTATATTTAGGTGAGATGCTAAGTATATTTTTTTCCACTGCATAATGTATTGTGTTATTTTCTCTAAGAAAGAGAGATATACCTTTCATGTTTGGATCAATTTTTTTTGACCCAGCAGGGATGGGTGACACACTGGCAACATTGGATGACACCGATCTATTTGGTGTTCTAGGGGAGCCTCCAGGGACTCTTGGTGAGGCATCCTAGGTAAAAATAGGAAAACCACAAATATTAAAACCTAAAACTTTCAAATTCACAAACTAGAGTGATCCCCTATGTATTCTACTGCCTTTTACACTACAAGTGGATTGACAAAAATATTAGTAATCTTGTCCTCACTATTATAGAATATCAAAGGCCCACCATATTTTAGAATGCTAATTTTTCCTTCCGTGGAAAAGGGAGAATGTATAAAGTAATGAGGTATGGTTATGAGTTTAGGCTTAGAGTCAGATCTAGGTTTCAATCTGGATTTATATCCTACCAGCTAAATAATCTCAGGCAAGTGACAATGTCCTCTATACCCTCTGCTTCTCCATCTGCAAAATGGGGCTAATGAACAGTATCTCTTCCCAAGGTTGTTGTAAGAATTTAGTAATGGACACATAATAAACATTGCAAAATAGATCTTTACATGATTTAGATATTCTGAAAAAGACTTAAAAAGTTCTTTAAAAAGAACATTTCTTTTAAAATCTCACAATTCCAGAAGAATTAAACTTTAATGAGATATGAATATAATAAAGAAAACTAAAACAATAATGTACTGAATTTTAATAATTATGTCAAAATTTATAATACTGACCACAGGCCTTCCAGCTGCAGTTGGTGGCTGCTTTGCTAAAAGAGACTGAAAAAGAAAAAACAAAAGAGTCCTAGTTTAGACATTCACAGCATGTATCACTCTATTTTTAAAATACATAAAAGAACAGTTTATTCATTAACCATATTAAGTCTGCTTCTGATATAATTTCATACCTGTAACTTCATAAGAAATACTTGGTCATCTTCTGCCATAATTTCCTTCTCATGCACAAACTGAAATGAGCAATACATAAATAAGCAAGTTTAATATATTTTGCTAAGACCATTAATAACTTATTCTCTGGGTACTATATTTACATTTATACAAGTGAAGTGTCCTATCCTGGCCCTTATCGTAGGGCTGACCAACAACTATCTGCAATGATATACAGGTTCTATATCTGTGAAGTTTCATACAGCAGTCACTAGCCACTAGTGGCTATTGAACACTTGAAATGTGGCTAGTATGAACAAGAAGTGAATTTTTTATTTGATTTTACTTTACATTTGAAAGCAACATGTGACTAATGACTACTGTATTTTAACAGCTCAGCCCTAGAGCCACATTCATGCTTAGACAATTTGTTAAATAATTGCTGGGTGTTTTAAAAGGGTCAGTAATATCCCAGTTGAGTGAAATGTAACTTGTCTCTGATTTCCCTGCAATTAAAAAAAAATTAAAATAGATACATATGCTCTTCTATCAGCTGAATCGTTAGAAATTAGAAATGAAATTGCAAGTCTCCTGCTTCTACTCTTGCTGGATAACACAGGCGCAGTCTATTTTCTTCTCAGGAGTCAAAGGGTTAAATTAAATTACATCATTTCTCTGCTCAAACTCTCTAATCTCTCTGCATCTCACTCAAATGAAATCCAAAGTCCTTACCGCAGCCTAATGATAAAGTCCCAAAAGATCCTAACTCTGCCTTTCATCTCCCATCAGGTCCGCCCACCTTCACAGTCTGTCTTGCTCTCACATTCCTTCCTTGGAGCCTGTGCACTTTCAGATTCCTCTTGCCTTCAATAGTCTGCCCTCTTACAAGAGACCTCTAGCCATTCCTAAAACAGCCCAGTCCCTTTACTCGCTGCACGCCCTGCTTTATCTCCATTATCCTTATTCCCACTCAATGGATGACCTATTAGTTTATTGTTGCATTCTCCACCTTCCTGGTTAGCACCTAAACAGTGCCTGAGTTGGTGCTCAGTATTTGAGGAATGAATAAAATAAAAAGAATACTTAAAAAGCATAATTTGTTGGTAAAAGAATGGGAAACATTTTTTGCTGGGTTATTTATTTCTGATGTATGCATTTCTTTTAATAGATATCTAAACTTATTAACATGTCAACTGAATTTTCATTTGAGCTCACTTTTCTTATTACTAATAGCCCATGAACAAAAGACAGATGCTCTACTTTGTGAATATTTGGATTGTTTTGGGGAGAGGAGGTACCAGGGATTGAACCCAGGGGTGCTTAACCACTGAGCCTCATCTCCAGCCCTTTTCATTTTTTATTTTGAGACAAGGTCTTGCTAAGTTGCTCAGGGCCTCATCAAGTTGCTCAGGCTGGCTTTGGAATTTGCAATCTTCCTGTCTGTCTCAGTCTCCTAAGCCAATGAGATTATAGGCGTGTGCCAGTATGCCAAGCAATGTTTGGATTCTTAGGAACCTTTTTTTTTTTTCATATTTTTTATTAGTGCATTATACCAATGCATTATAATATGTTGGTGCATTATAATGGTGGCATCTATTGTTAAATATCCATACATACACATGATATGTAACAGTATAATTTGGCCAGTATCATTCCCCATTATTTAAATATGCAGAATCTGTATTCCAGAATTTCACCTTTCCCTCCCCCTTTAAAGAATCCAAATATATGTTGAATCAAAATTATTTTCCCCTAAAATATGTCTAAATCAAAAGGAAGTCAGATAAAAGTATTATATGTAAACATTTATTATACAACTTTTCAGAAACCTCTACATCTGTATCTGTCATGTACTATTTAACATGAAATCAAGATGTATATGTGAGTACAGTACCTGATTTAATAGCCATAGAATAACATGGTAGTCAAGAATAAAATATAGAAAACTGGAAGGCTGTTGGATAGCTATGGGTTAACATGAGTAATTAGTAACTGTGGAAAAGATCCAAGATCTGTTTCAATAGGTAGAACCAAGAAAACTACTCTAGCAACCTTTTCTTGGCTTTTGGCTAAGCTATAGACTAAATTTCACTGATTTTACCTATTTAACTTGTTTTGAGATCCACATATTCACTGTGCCAAGCCAGGATTTCCAAAGTACTATATTAATATATTCAGCACTAATATTTGTTAATATAGGGGCTGGAATTGTGGCTCAGTGGTGGAGCGCCTGCCTCGCATGTGTGGGGCACTGGATTTGATCCTCAGCTGCACATAAAAATAAATAAATAAAACTTAAAGATATCATGTCCATCTACAACTAAAAAAAATTTAAAAAATATTTGTTAATATAAATATGCCAAAGGCTAATAAGATTCAGTGACTAAATAGTTGATTCATATTTTGCTAAAACAAAACCTTATGTGAATTGTACACTAGAAACAAATTACATTTTGAAATTCCCCTGATAGTACAGGACATTCTTGCTTTTCTACCTGTAACCTGAAAGTTATGGCCTACCTCCTCAGTTTAAAAGCCTAATTATGGAAACTGTTAACTAAAATTGTTACCTTTCGGACAGGTGGTTTAGTTATGATGTCTTCAAAATTATCTTCTGCTTTCAATGTTTGAAAGTTTTCATGTAATATTCCTATTTTCTTATCATTATCCCACCCTGCTGGACTGTAAAGAAATGTATATGATAAATTCTCAGATATTTATATGATCATTTTTTTCATTCAATCCATGATAAAGTAAAGGGAATATTTTAATGAAGTCCATTTGACCAATTATGGAAAACTAATTCGATTTTTATTATAATGTTCAATTTTTATTATAATGTTCACTAATTTCTACTTAAAATGATTATCAATATTTCTTACCTTTAAATGTTACCATATAGTTTTACTTTTTTTTCCCCCTGGGGAGAGGGCAATAATTATTACCCCTCAATTTTATTCAGGTAACTTTTTAAAAGTATGTTAGATTACATATTTGGTCATTACGTATCATAATCAATTAAAGAATAAGTAGATATAATATAGTAATATAGGCACCCAATAGACAGTTCAGCTAAATAGCAAAAGCCTTTCAAAACAACCAGCAATAAAACTAAGGCTAGGTAATACATAATCTAGGAACATATTCTCACCTACTCATCAGGGAGAAGTCTACTGATCCCATCTCAAAACTGAAAATGGTGACTCATCATCAAGTAGTAGCAATAATGCACACATTTAACAGTATACTTACATAAATACTGCATCCTTTTCCACAACAACAGCAGGAATCTTATAGGGAAATCCATATAGTTTCTGAACAATGTATTTATATACTAAGTCTATATTTTTGTTTTCTTTTACTGAAGTGTAAATAAGTGCTGCACCATCTGAATAATACCATTAAAGAAAAAATTGGACAAATTCCATTAATAGGTTCCATAAAACTGTGTTCTCAGCTTAACCTTTACATCTATATGCCTGTTAGTTTAAAAAATAAATCCCAAGGGCATATAACATAGTTATCAAGAATCTCAAAAGCATAAATTACTTGGCAGTCAAAAGGCCTTGGGTTCAATCCCTAGCACTGACAAAACAATATAAAATATGAGCTAGTATGCAAATAAAATGTTTACATAATTAACTTAGCAGAATAGAAGCCTCAGTAAGCCAAGTAAAGGTAAATTTAATAATATGCATGCCACTATTTAAAGGACATAAAAAGAGGATTTTGCTTTTAACCTTCTTACACTTCATGAAGGAGGGGATATTTTTGTCAATAACTTGCTTTTTCAAAAAAATGTTTCTTACGGTTTGTACTAATCCCAGGAATTAAGACTTGGAGAACAAAATTCATGAGATTCAGCTCAAAGAAGACTCAGACAACTCAATATTGAGAAAAGGTGGAGTCAATAGTTACCAATGAGAAGTTCTCAAGATGATCCAAGGAAAAAGTAGATTTCATGGCTGTTATGGTTAGGATGTGAGGGGTCCCCCAAAAGCTCACATATGAGACAATGCTAGGAAGTTCAGAGGAGGAATGATTGGGGTTGTGAGAGTCTTAACCCAAACAGTGAATTAATCTCCTGATGGGGATTAGCAGAGTGGTAACTGAAGTGGTAGGGTGTGGCTGGAGGAGGCATGGCTTTAGGGTATATATTTGTATCTGGCAAGTGGAGATCTCTTTCTGTGCTTCCTGATCATCACGTGAGCTTCTTGCCTCTGCCACACTCTTCTGTCATGATGTTCTACCTCACCTTGAGCCCCAAAGGATGGAGCAAGCCTTCTATGAACTAAAACCTCTCAAACTGTAAGCCTCCAAATAAACTTTTACTCCTCTACAATTGTTCTGGTTAGATCTTTTAGTCACAGTGGTGAAAAAGCTGATAAAACAATGGCCCACACTTGAAACAATAACTCACACAGGATATATTAATCAAAGCAGATTCTAACTTTGATCTTTTATCTAAAAGACATGATGGATTAAAAGAACAAGAAGCCTATGGAAAAAGATGTGATGTTGACTACTAACAAATGATATATTCATAGTGGCTAAAATAAGTTCTATGACCAACCCTTAGGATCACACTCTAGCACTGGTCATTGTAATTCCTAGAAAGAGATACTCAGACTTAGGCCAATGTGAAATGCTGGGAGTGGTCTAACTTCTGAACTGACATTTTCTAGGACATAGCCTGAAGTTTATGAATCTTAAAGTAGTATTGCTTAATTTAACTTAGAAGAAAACATAACCTTAATCAGAAGCTTAATTGTGTCAACTTTATATTAATAATCCTCCCCACATTAAGAACCAAGATTTCTGCTAGGCGCAGTGGCACACATCTATAATCCCAAGGACAAAAATCAAAGTTGAGACCAACCTCAACAACTTAGTGAGGCCCTAAGAGACAGCTAGACTCTGTCTCTAAATAAAATGTAAGAAATGGCTGGGGATGTGGCTCAGTGGTTAAGTGTCCCTGGGTTCAATCCCAGGTACCAAAAAAAAAATCTATAGTTGAAAATTCTGCATTGCAACTAAAATTTTTTAAATAAAGATGATTTTGAACTGTTTCACCTTCACTCACTGATAAACATATACCTCACAACTTGGAAGTGACTTCTCACATTTTGTATTCTTTTAAAAATCAAGTGGCTCTAAAAGTCTATTTTAGTGGATAGTTTCTCTCTTGATTACATTTTCATATTTATGTTTTCCAAGTATAGCATTAAGAAGCGTTTAAAGAGACTTCTCAAATTTTCTATTTTTCAAAGATAATGAAAAGTGTCTATTCAATTACTCCCATTTTTTGACAGTATGTAGACAAGTGCTCTTTAATGCAATGCAACTCAACCATTAGATGACAAAAAAAAAGAAAAGAGAGAAAGGCCCATGAAGAGAGAAAGGACTGAAGAAAAAGGAAAGGGAAGCTATCAGTGTCAAGTGATCTATTCAGCTAGGCTTTTTATAAGTGGCCTCTAAACTAACCATCCATTAATAAAAATGATTTATAAACTACCAGACACTAGGAACATGTATGTATTGTTTATTATTATCTATCCTTAATAAAATTTCATTGCTTGTTACTATCCCTAATATAATTCCAGATCTGGCTGTGGAATGTAATTGTAAATATCTGATCCAACGGGGGCAGGAAAGAACAGCTAGCTCTCTTCAGTGTATTCAAGGTGTAACTGGGTTTTCAACTGTGAATTCTCTTGAAAACATTCACTATAACCCTCATTTCCTCTTTCTCTTAGTAGTAAATGTTCCTCACTGGCTCAGCTAATCCTTGCAACTAGATTAAAAAGGCTCCCTATGACAGGTTTTCTAATCTTGTGATCATAAATATAACACAAAGTTTTAAAAAGTACAGATTCTCCATTCACATCTTGTACTATTCCAATCCAACAGGTCTTAGCTAAACATATAGCCATATTTTGAAGCCAATAAGTCAGACTCTATTTGGAGAAGATAACATATTAAACAAACTAAAAATGAAAATACACAAATCTGAAGATTGATCTTGCCTCACCACCCATCCCCAATAAGCAAATAGTTTTTAATAAAATATGTCCACAATGCCTTTGCATTAGAATTTGTCGCAATAACAATTTTTTTGAAGCACAGTACTTTAAAAGCAGCACATCAAACTTACATATTTCAACACTTGTTTTCATACCTAAAAATATTCACATATAAATGACTTGGGAATTAAAATTAAATTTCCAACCACATATAAGATAAATAACATTTACAGAATTTCTAAAGCACATTACTTTTCCTTTATTTTAAAAAATAGGTAGGGTACACTGCATCCATAAATGTTATTAAAAGGATACACTGTAAACAAAACTTCCGGATGTGTGACTGGATAAAATCGAAATGTTCATCTCTGTAGTCATGTTCTTTCTCCAATACACTAATGGCATCACACTGTTGAGTTAAAATTATTTAATCAGAATTAAATGTAATAATTTAAACAGTTCAATTCTGGATGAGTAACATCATAACCTACCACTCTGCTATTGTGATTAAACAAAATGAACATGAGAATATAAGTTAATAATTTTAGCTGGAGTTTTAATAAGTTTTTAATAAGTTTTTTCTTTAAAAAGCACTGACTTCTATGTTATGTTGCATCTGATCAGAACACCAAAGAGAAAGTTCTGGTACATGAAAGAATAATAAGCCAAGCTTATACCAAGTGGTCATAAAATAGGATAGTAAAGAAAAAACAGGGAGGAAAGAAACAAAAAGACATGAAAAATACAACTTTAATTTAAAAGCCTTGTACTAAAGTCCCATATACCCTTCTTCCCCAAGTTAATTTCTCTCCTAGGCCTGACGCTACCAAATTTCACTTATGAAAACTGTACTATTAATTATTCTACATAATAAATAAAGCAAAGAAAGATAAAATATTTCAAGAACCTATAATATAGGGCACTTTCCAACTGGTCAGATAAGGAAGACCATGTTAGCCTAAGGATTCTGAGAATGCCAGGCCACCATAAACCAGCTTGTGATCATCACACTGATGTCATTCCCCACACACCTTCCCATGTCCACTCTATACCATTTTCTTTCCTTTTAAAAAAGAGCCTGAGAACCTCAAAAGTGTCTCTTATTCTCAAGACGGCCCACATTCTCCCATGAATGTGTCTCTGGTTTCCTAAATAAATCTGTCTGTGCTTCCAATTAACGTGTCTTTAACTTATTTCTACCACATATGTCAAGAACCCCACTCATCCTGAGTTGAAGCCTCCCTCTTTAGGAACTCGCACTCGGTCCAACATCAGTTATACTTGCTAACTCAACTTTAAATTCTACAATATATATTTTTTTAATCTAAAATCTCTAAGTTATTTAAAACATATCCGTATAACCAGGGAGTGAGTCTTCACCTCTTACCAGTTCCTCTTTGTTCCTCTGTTTATCTTATAATTCCCAACTGATTTTCTTTTCTGATGTTTTTACTCATGCTCACTACAATCTTACCAATAACAACGTAAAGGAATTTCAGTTTATTTTTAAAATGCTACCTGTGCAATTAGAGAAATAATTCTGAATTCAAATAATTTTTTCCAAATCCTTCTGAATTGAAGGTGTGAAATTTAAGAAATAAATATTTAATAATGTTCACTATACCTAATATTAGTTTGTAACTTTTATATGTTACAAACTTTTATATGTAACTTTTTTGTGACACATATAAACATTATAGGACAGAATCTCCTTGAATCAATTTTTACTTTTAGGAACTGAGGATTGAACCCAGGCTGCTCTACCTCTGAGCTATATCCCCCAGCCCTTTTTATTTTTAATTTTGAGACTGGGTCTTGCTAAATTACCAAAATTGGGCTTGAATTTGCAATCCTCCTGCCTTAGTCTCCCAGGTTGCTATGATTACAGGTGTGTACCACCGCACCTAGCTCCTTGTCTAATTGATTAGTACTTGTTTGCCCATTTTATAGGATATACTGTGTGATTTCAAATAATTAAAGATATTTTAATCATAGTACTATTGACTTGATGACACTGTTGCTAAAGCATGGCAGTTTTATATTTTAACTGTAACAGTGGTAGAATACTTTCTTAGCATGCCTGAGGCCCTGAGTTCAATTCCAAGCACAACAAAAACAAAAAGTTAACAATCAGCGGGCTTGGACCTAAGAAACTTAATCTGCCTGAATACCCACTTCCAGTCTTTTAAATGGAAGGAGTTGAACCACCATACTTCCACACATATTCTCTGGTCCCCTTACACATTTAAGAATTCATAAACTTAAGTACATCTGATAGTGTTTGAAGATTTTATAAAATACAGTAGATGATATCTTTGGACTTGAACATTTTATGAATCCATGGCTCTTTTGATGATTCAGGACCCTTTAAACTTAACCTTTTTCTTTGGAAATGAAGACTGTTTTTAGAGACAAGTTGAGGCATAAAACAGGGAAATGCACCAATAAGCAGCTGTTTGCTAAACAATACAAAAACAGACCATTGATTCACTGGGATTACAGGCATGTGCCACTGTGCCTGGCTCTATTATCACCTTTTAATAAGTAAGAAAGAAACCCTAGATAACTACATATCAACTTCATATCCTAATAGGTGCTTCAAGGTGTTTAAAAGTCCATTTTAAGTACATTAGGATATTAATATATCAAAATGTAATGTTGAAAAAAACTACAAAATTAATAAACTATTATTTCGCCTGTAATTATGTGTACTATACTGACTGTACAATAAAGTTTAATTGAAATTATGAAAATGAAATTCAATCACAAAGTATCTGAAGTAACACCTTTTAAAAATTATGATCATGATCACAGAAGCTGCAGCCAAGAAAAGGAAAGATGGATAACAATGAAGCAGCATAATGACACTTCACCTTCCTTCCCTTCACACTATCATCTGCTACACCAGAATTTTCTGGTGTGTGGGGATTAGAACTGAAAGACATACTTTTCCCTCTGCCCACTTTTTGCTATGACCTTGAAAGCTAGACCTCATCTTCTATAGACACAAGCAACTTATATAACCCTAGGGCAACAATCCTATAAGTGAAATGACTGTGAGGGCAACAAAATAAAAAAATTTTAAAAGTCACAAAGCAACATTTAAGCACCATCAAATATTTTAAAACTATTATTTCTATGTGATAAAAAAATTACCAACGAAAACTAATGCAACTCCAAAACAACATGGAAAACAAAGTCATTATTCATTGTTGATGAGTAGCAGAAGCAAAATCTGTAAGAAGCAAACTAACCTTTGTGCAAACTACTAGGACTGGAACGCCCAAGTTATGTGTAAGTGTATCTGCACCCAGAGGTAAAACTACACTGTCGTCTTTGTCTTCCTGTGATGCCGTGTTTCTTCTCTGAGGAGAAGCTGGGAAGTCTTCTCCTGGCTCTACATATTCTTGGAAGTCTCTAATCACTGAAAATCAAAGTAAACAGTTTAAAAATTGCTTTTATTTTAGCAAGTAGTTATTTCTACCATAATTTAAATATATAGTTTACTAGAGTTTATACTTAATTTTACGTAAGAGAAGAAACAAAAAAATGTTTGAGAAATCTATTCCAGGCCCGGCATGGTGGCACACTTATAATCCTAGTGACCAAGGAGGCTGAGGCAGAAGGATTCTGAGTTCAAGGCCACCCTGGCAACTCAGCAAGACCCTGTCTCAAAAAAATATACATATATAAAAAGGACTAGGGATGTAGCTCAATGGTGAAGTTCCCTTGGATTTAATTCCCAGTATCAAAATAAAAATTTTTAAAAATCTATTTCAAAGAAGAGTATACAGGCACTAGAACCACAGTAATAATTTTGAGCCATAATACTGTACTGATAACTCCAAAGAGTAGAGCTCTATGGAGGTCTGATTCAATCTGTAAAAAAGACGGGACAAGTTACACTATACCTTTGGCTCTTTGCCTTCTCTAAAAGGGAAGGATACTGTAGAATAAAAGAAAAATAAATGGGAGAAAAAAAATCCTACAACTTAAAACACAAGTGTTATTAGTTGGGCACCATGATGCACATTTGTAATAAGAGCAACTTGGGAGGCTGAGACAAGAGATCACAAGTTTGAGCCTGGGCAATAGTGAGACTCTGTCTCAAATAAAAAATGAAAAGTGCTGGGGATGTAGCTCAGTAATACAGCACCCCTGGATTTAATCCCCCATACTGCAATAAAAAAATAAAAAATAAAAAAATTCCATAATGCTAGGTGACTTTCTAATATTTTCTTTTTCAAAGCCCTTTATTCAAGTTTCCTTAGGCTCAATCTTGTGCCAAGTTCATTCTTTAAACCTAATAAAAATCAATAAACTATTACCCATGCTGATAAACTTTTTAAAAAAATTTTTGAGTTGTTTGTAGACCTTTATTTAACTTATTTATTTATATGTGGTACTGAGACTCAAACCCAGTGCCTCACGTATGCTAGGCAAGCACTCAACCACTGAGCTACAACCCCAGCCCAATATACTTTTGAAGTCATTTGAAAGATTGTCAGACTATCATTTTTTTCCCTTTTTTTCCAATTTTTAAACTGTTTACTTTTTACTGGGGATTGAACTCAGGGATACTTGACCACTGAGCCATATCCCCAGCCCTATTTTGTGTTTCATTTAGAGAAAGGGTCTCACTGAGTTGCTTAGCACCTCGTCATTGCTGAGGCTGGCTTTGAACTTGCGATTCTCCTGTCTCAGCCTCCCAAAGTGCTGGGATTACAGGAGTGCACCACCGTGCCTGGCTCACAACTATCATTTTTTTTAAAAAAGTAAATGAAAAAAAAGCAAAGTGAGTATGTTGAAAGCCTTAATAATGTATGCTTGACTTGGTAATTATTTTTCCAGGAATTCTCAAGGACACAATCAGGGAGGGACAAACACAGGAATTCCCATTTAACACTGTTTTTCATGTTTAAAAGCAAAACAACAAATCTGGAAAGAAATTATCCACTGCAGACATGCAGTTATCTAAGGTTTCTTTCTTACTTTCCTTAGGCAAAGTACAACATTGGCAATAGGATTAAAACAGAATGTGAGGAAATACTGCACAGACCCATAAAAAGTCAAGTTTTCAAATACTTAATGTTGTAGGAAAGTAACAACATTAAGCAAGAGATAACAAAGAAGAAAACTAAATACTTCAGCTTAGAAATAAAAAGAATATCAAAAAATATATATACTAAGGCATATTTTGTGAATATTAATACATGTAAGTATATCACTTACATAATTAGAGAAAAACTTTTTTTTAAGCAATTATGAGCTAGATTCTTTTTAGATTATGAGTATTGACTCCTATGGAAGCAAACTTCTGAATTTACATGGGATCAAGGAACAGGGAATCTTGAACAGCTGAGGAGGAGTCACCAGGAACACAGGGGCATGTTATATGTTATGTACCATCAGCAGTTCTTGTGGCTGTTACCTTTAATAATGATCAGAGGCTGAAATCTAACAATCGCTCTCAAATTTTATCATGTACCAGAATCACCCAAAGGCCTTGTTAAATCACAGATTACTGGATCCACCTTCAAGAGTTTCTCATTCAGTATTCTGAGGTGACAATTTCTTACAGGTTCCCAGCTATACTGATAATTGATGCTGCTGGTCCAGGGACCACAGGCTTAACACCACTGCTCTAGTATAAATTAGATTCAGGGGTTGGGGGTGAGGTGGCAACTCCATAGGCCAAGGTCAACAGGGGGAAAAAAAAGCACAGATTAAAAGCATTAGACATCCTTTTCAATAACTTAGGACAAACATTCCCTTTAGGTTTTTCTTTCCTTACATTTAAATTTTAGTAAGCTGTCAATTTGCCCTTAAAAGTTATCACTGACTAACAATAATAAACCATTTCATGTACATATTTCCTTAGGCAAAGTACAACATTGGCAATTGAAGAACTCTCAGGTTTACAACCTGTTAGAAATTATCCTGTTTCATTTTCATAATCTCTATGAAAACTTCCAATTCACACAAGCATGTGCAAAATGTATTATGTATTTTATAAATCATTAAATCAGCTTAACATCTTTTCATTTACGTTGTTAACATCTTTTCAAGCATATTTCATTTGAATAAAGTTGATGAGATTATTATCAAGAAATAAAACTTCTGGAAATGAGCAGCTAAAGAAAGAGTCCTATTTCTCCCTCTGAAAAATTACTTCTCAAAATGAACACCCACAACCTTTTGGTAAGGAGAAAAGGCACCTGTACTCAAAGTTTACCATTATGTATGTTTCCAATTTAAAACTATATTAAAACCTAGCACGTCACTAAAATTAAATTTCAAAAACAGTACTCAATTACGTTTCCTTCATTAAGCCTCTTTCACAGTAAAAAATTTTTAATTAAAATTATTTGGCATTTGAAACCTATATTAATATTTCTAGACTACTCACGCTTTTGTTCCATTTCTTTCATCTCTTCAGGAGGAATTTTCAATTTGTCAACATGTTCTCTAACAACACTTGCCCACTTCTGTAAAGAATCCAAAGCAGTCCAAGGCTTTGACATATCAACGACAAACATAACTAGAGTGTCCTTCAGAGAAATGGCATCCAGTGAAAATTTAAGGAGCCCTTTGTGATAAAGGTCTCCGTCTAAGATCCATACATTACATCTTGTTTGATCTATAACAGACAAAATAAAGTTACCAAGGCAACAGGATTAAATCACTTCTTCACTCAAATAACAATACTACTTGGTATTTTAGGGCATCTCCACAGGAGATATCAACTAGCTTTGATGAAAGTTCGACTAAATATTTAGGTCACATCTATCAATTTAGTAAAGGCCTAAGATGATTTAATGGTCCACCAGAGCACCAGAGCAACCTCTACTTCTACTTTAAGATAGAGCAACCTCTATCTTAATCCAAAGCCAAGAGAGTGCATACCATGCTTTATTTATGTATGTATATACATATGCGGTGCTGGGGATTGAACCCAGGGTCTCACACACACTAGGCAAGGGCTCTACCACTGAACTGTATCACCAGCCCAACATGTTAATATTTTTACTAAGAGCAGATAAAGCCATGCATATCAAAAAATATTACATACAAAAATGAGAAGGCTAATAATTGACATAAGAAAAATAATGGTTGGCTAGATGAAAAAATAGATTATGTGATTATTAGAAAAAGGGGAAAAGTGAAAAGGGAGTCAGCAAAACAATCACTATCTGAGGGAAGGTAAACTGAGAAATTGAAAGTCTTCATGGATAGCCAGAAGGGTAACATCTGTATATCAGAAAACCCTAAGATGCTTAAAAATATCATTATATGAACCCCAAAATACCCTAAGATGCTTTAAAGTATCACTATGTGAACCCCAATCCCGGATCAATAAAGTATGCCTAAACATAAATATTTAACTGACCTGCATGACATCGCAGAAGTCCTAGTAAAAAATGATACACTAAGAAAAGAGCAACAATGTACCTCAGAACAAACTTCAGGAAACTTGTATTAAAAAAATAAGCTGACACTCACCATCCCTGTCTTCATCATGTACATTTAAGTACAAATATTCCAATCCTCTTCCTTTCTTGTACTCTTCTATTCCCTGAATTTTTCTTATTAAGCTTGTTTTTCCAGCTCCATCTTCACCTAGATACATACATAAAAAAAATGTCTTTTAAAACTATAACACAGATTATTTAAAGATACTTTCTGGTGCCACATGAAAAGCCTAGCTGGAACTAGTTTCAACCAAAAAGGTAATCTGATAGAAGATAACTGGGTAGCTACAGAATCAAAGATACAAACTTCATCACCACCAGGATTCTCTCTCCCGGTATTGCTGCTGCTCTTGTTAAGCATTCTTATATCCTGTAACAAACGGCATCTTCTGTTAGTAAGTTTTCAGGGGATGGGGAGACAATATAGAGGTCCACAGCTTCAAAAAATACCACTCTTCTTTTCTTTTTTGGTGGGACTAAGGAGGACCCAGGCACTTGCACATGCCAGGCAAGTATTCTACCACTGAGCTACACCCCCAGCCCTTTTTAGTTTAAGACAGAGTCTGCCTACGTTGTCGAGGCTGTCCTGGAACTTGTGATCCTCCTGCTTCAGCCTACTGAGCTGTCAGGTGGTGTGCCAGTGCTAGCCAGCAATACCTAAGTAATAGGTGATGTTCCTGTCCTCCTGATTCTATCTAAAAATACTATACTGAGTTTCTCTCTTCTGGAATTTTAAATGATGACAGTTACGCTTAGCATTCAGCACCTTATAGATTCTTTTTAAAATAAACTTTACAAAATAAAATTTGAAAAAGAAAAGAATATATGGTCAAATAAATGTAACATATTAAATATTAGTTTGAGACCTTTCCCCCACCTTGTGATTTAAAAATTCGTTATTTCTGTTAACAAATCAGAAGCAGTCACAGTGAGAATAAAGATTTCATAAACACAGCATTTGATGTTACCAGGGACTCAAACAAAATCTTATCTTCTAATAGATGAGGAAGCTGAGGCCGAGGCCATTGCCACAAAGACTGGTACAATGGCAATAATTCAAGCCTCCCCAAAGAAGCCAAATCAACTTGCTTGGGAGTGCAATTCCCTTGAATCCCTAGTTCCAAAAATTTTCTAACCACCTAACCAGTGCTTGGCAAAGAGAAAGTTTCTCAAAATGTTTGAAGTACTTTACTTTATGTGTGTGTGTGTGTGTGTGTGTGTGTGTGTGTGTGTGTGTTGCTGGGAATTGAACCCAGGGCCTTGTGCATACAAGGCAAGCACTCTACCAACTGAGCTATATCCCCAGCACTTCAGTGAAACAAAATCTAAGAGCAAAATTTCTAAGAACTACTTTTCTCCTGTCTATCATTTGTCAACTCTAATAATATCTGGCAGTTCGATGAAAATCTACACTCATATTTTACACATATTTGAAGCCCATTCTTCTTTTCATAAGTGTCACACCTCAATTATAATGACTTTTCTACAGCTTTCACTTCACACCTAAATACACTGACATGATTGTCTTGATGGCAAATATGTACACCTAAGAATAGAACTATTTCATGAAAGATCTAAAAGACCAAGATTCTACAAAATCTTGTTTTTTTCTTATCTGAGGTAGCTTTGAAGACAAAGATTCTACAAAATCTATGTTTTTTTTTTCTTATCTGAGGTATCTACAAAGATGTCATGTTCTAGCATTATATACAGCTTCCAATCATATTATGTATTATTTGTCTTCTTTGTTGTCTTTAAGCAAAAAAGCTTATTAACTCCTGGCCACCTCTCAGTTCTCTTCTCACTCTATAAATATATCACTCAAAAGTAAGCATTAGCCTGGCACAGCAGTGCATACCTGTAATCTCATCTACTCAGGAGGCTGAGGCAGGATTTCAAGTTCAAGGCCTGCCTGGGCAACTTAGCAAGAACATCTCAAAAAGGGGAAGAGGGGCTGGGTGCAGTGGCACACATCTGTAATCCCAGTGGCTCAGGAGGCTAAGACAGTAGGATGGCAAGTTCAAAGCCAGCCTCAGCAAAAGTGAGGCACTAAGCAACTCAGTGAGACCCTGTCTTTAAATAAAATCCAAAATAGGGCTAGGGATGTGGCTCAGTGGTTGAGTGCCCTGAGTTCAATCCCCAGTACCCACTCCTCCAAAAAAGGGGGAAGAAGGGAGAGCTAGAAGTATAAGTTCAGCGGTGCTTGCCTAGCATGTGTGAGGCCCCAGGTTCAATCCCCAGTACCAAAAACAGAAGCACATCAAATAAACAAAAATAAGCATTAAGTGTATACCACACTCCATTCCCCATCCTGTAGGTAAGAGATCTTCCCAAAGCAATCTTATGCCACTCTCTCTCTCAAGATTGTTCAGGAATTCTGGTTAATGATATGTATACAGAAGTATTTAGAGGGAAAACTCGTGATATTTACAACTTATTTTGAAATAAACCACCTCTGATAAAGCAAATGTAGTTACATGTTAGTGGTAGAATCTAAGTTGGGATTCATGAGGATTCATGATAAAATTTCTTCCACTTTGTATGTTTGGAATTTTCATAAGACGTGAGAAAAACCCTTCAGGGTCTTCCCATTGCTTTCAGGTAAAAGACAAAACGTAAAGGTCAACACTTCTTACAAAGGCCCCTTTACCTCTCCTGTCCCCTCTACCATGTCCAGCCCCGCACTCCCAATGCTAGGTATAAACATCTGATTTCTTCCAGCGACTTCTTCCAGTGCATCACAGAAGTACCACTTGCACCCAACTCTGAATCTTCACATATGCTGTCACTTCTCTTTAGAATATCCTTCCCTTCCTCTCACTTGGGAGAACCCAAGCTTATCCTTCCAGTCTCTAGGAAGCTTTCTTTGACTCCTAAGTTTGGTTAAGCGTCCTCCTTTGTACTCATAATAGCAGCCTGTGTGCGCTGAGGATATCGCATCACCTCATGGGTCTTTTTCCTCCAGAGACTATCAAATATATCCCCTCATCCAACAAAATACTTTTTGGGCAGGTTCTCTTAGCAATAGCAGGATAAAAAGACCTAGCTTTTAAGGAGATTAAAGATACGAAACTGTCCTACTATTATTATTATGAGGTATTAAGGATTTAACCCAGGGACTCTACCACTGAGCTATATTCCCAGACCTTTTTATTCTTTACTTTGAAACAGTCTCATTAAGTTGCTTAGGGACTTCCTAATTTGCTGAGGCCGGCCTCAAACTCACAGTCCTCCTGTCTTAGCCTCCTGAATTGCTTAGACATTGTCTTAGTATTTTCTAACTAGCACTTCCTGCTTACTCATCAAAAACAGAAATCATGTCCCTTGCATAGACGATCCCTTACCAACATTCATATCCCTTAATCACATCCACAATCTCCAATTTTATAATATACCTCATCTGTAACTGCCTGATCTGGGCCTTTACCACAATCTATTAAAATCCTTCATTATCCATACATACAAAACTCAAGGGGTTATCTCTTGTCAGTAACCAGTCAATTAACAGTATAAGCCCATAATACATTCTTTTTTTTTTTTTTGGTACTAGGGATTGAACTCAGGGGCACTCGACCACTGAGCCACATCCCCAGTCCTATTTTGTGTTTTATGTAGAAACAGGGTCTCACTGAGTTGCTTAGGCTGGCTTTGAACTCGCAATTCTCCTGTCTCAGCCTCCCTAAGTGCTGGGATTATAGGCTTGTGCCACCACGGCTGGCTAATACATTCTTCCTTCACTAAATGTAGGAAAAAACTTTTCTCATTGAACTGAGTTGCTGCTTGGAAGCTACTTTGCCACAGCCAAGCTGGACTATGTTTGAAGATATTAAAAAGTCCATCATGTGCTGGGAGTGTAGCTCTGTAGTACAGCACTTGCTTAGCACACTTGAGACTGAGTTCAATCCCTAGTACCGCCAAAACAACATCAACAACAAACATGAACCTTCTTCCTTTATTCTACTATGCAATTGCAACATTTAAAAAAAAGTTAAAATTCAGGATGCCTTTCCTTTGGAACTGATAAGACACTTAAAAATTATTATTTTTAATTTTTAATTTTTGGCTATAAATGATAGTAGAATGTATTTTGGCAAAATATACATACATAAAGTATAACTTATTCTATTAGGTTCCTACTCTTGTGGTCATACATGATGTGAGTTACCTTGGTGGTGCATACAAATACAAGGCTAGGAAAGTTATCACCAATTAATTCTACTGTCTTTTTTATTCCCCTTCCCCCTTCCCTTCCTTACCCTTTGTCTAGTCCAATCTATTTCTATTATTCCCCTAATATCTCTTGTTTTGGGTTAGCATCCATAAATACTAGAGAACATTCGGCCTTTGGTATTTTGGGATTGGCTTACTTAACTTAGTGATATTCTCCAGTTCCATCCACTTACTGGCAAATGCCACAATTTCATTCTTCTTTATGGCTGAGTAATATTCCATTGTGTATATATACCACATTTTCTTTATCCATTCAGCCATGGACGAACATCTAGGTTGTTTCCATAGCTTGGCTATATTATAGCTGAGCTGCTATAAACATGCATGTGGCTGTGTCACCGTAGTATGCTGTTTTTAAGTCCTTTGGGTACAGGCTGAGGAGTGGAATGGCTGGGTCAAATGGTGATTCCATTCCAAGTTTTCTAAGGAATCTCCATACTGCTTTCCATAGTGGTTGCATCAATCTGCAGTGCTACCAACAATGTATGAGAGTACCTTTCTCCCCACATCCTCGCCAACATTTATTGTTACATGTATTCTTTATAACTGCCATTCTGACTGGAGTGAGATGGAATATCAGTGTAGTTTTAATTTGCATTTCTCTAATTGCTAGAGATTTTGAACATTTTTTCATATTTTTTTGAACATTAGTATTTCTTCTGCGAAGTGTTTTTTCAGTTTGTTTGCCCATTCATTGATTGGGTTACTAAAAATTATTTTTAAGGGCAAACTATTCAAGAAACATAAATCCCTAAATTACAATATTTTTTGGAGAATATTTTATAGAATTTATTAGTTTAAAGAATAAAATAAAGTAGAAATAACTGCATAAGTATTTTATTCTACACAAGTAGTACACTTTTAAAGTGTCATTTATAGAAATGGGGCCTATATAGCTTAAAACAATGCCGAAAGAATTAACCTATCTTCAGTTCCTTGGCCTGCAGCTGGTAGTAAAACAGACATACCAGCTTTAAGTCTGTCAGCCAAACAGTGATTGATAAACACACATACAAGCAGAGAGTTCCTGTTTAAATAGCCCATCATGAGCCGGGCGCGGTGGCTCAAGCCTGTAATCCCAGCACTTAGGGAGGCTGAGACAGGAGAATCGCAAGTTCAAAGCCAGCCTCAGCAATGGCTTAGGCGCTAAGCAACTCAGTGAGACCCTGTCTCTACACAAAACACAAAATAGGGCTGGGGATGTGGCTCAGTGGTCAAGTGCCCCTGGGTTCAATCTCCAGTAC
>PVHX01005689.1:0-69682 GCA_004024805.1 Geosciurus inauris | reverse complement strand
AATAAAAAATAAAAAAATAGCCCATCATGAAAGCCCTCCTATAAAGTACAACATTTTACCTAAATTTTCATTTTATATTCCAGATTTTCTGTTGGAGGGCATATTTTATTTTTTATTGGTACATTATAGTTATACATGATGGTGGGATTTGTTGTTACATATTCATACAAGCACACGATATAATCTGGCCAATATCACTCGCCAGTACTTCTTCCTTCCCTTCCCTTGAAGGGACTATGTTAAAGTGTTTTAAAAACAAACCAAAACATTTCACTAGATTAATGTTATTATAATACAGCTATTTTCATGTCTACATGCAGAAAATTTTTCTGTAAAGGACTAGACACTAAATATTTTAAATTTAACAGGCCACTTAAGGTCTCTGTCATATATTTTCCTCCCATATTGCTTTAAAATTGGGAAAACAAAAAGCCATCCTTAGCTTGCTGACTATTCAAACACAGATCACAGTCCAAACCCTGAGGGACCCTGGATGGACCAAAGGAGGACAGGTTTATTGATCAGACTAATTAGAAATTCTCTGCAGCAAATAAGCCTGCATTACAAATTATTTGTCTATCTCCTGTCAAAATAAGTTGCTCTCCGTAAGTCAAGTATAAGATCCAAGCACTTAAGTTCTGTTTTACCACAAAGCAAACATGGCCATCAATTCTCACTTTTCAGCTCAAATTTGAAAACCACATTGATCACAAATCTCAAAATTCACACAAAGTTACTCAAACCATATAGATTTAAAGCTGTGCTCATGATCCTGCTTTACTTCCTTGACAGTTCTCTAACTCAACAGTCCAGAAACTTTATAATGACAATTTAATTAACAGATTAAAAATGTGAAGATTTAGAAGATATGATCTCTAACCGCAACATTGCCATCATTAGCTGTGTGAACCCAAGCAAGTTAAGTAACTCCATTTGCTCCTCAACTTCAAAATGGAGGGAGTAAAATTAAACCATCTCTATAGTAATAAAATTCTTTGACTACTGTCATTCATTACTACTACTACTATTTTTGTATTTTATTTTTTTATTTTTTATTTTTGCAGTATTGGGATTGAGCCCAAGGGCACTCTATCACTAAGCCATAGCCTGTCCCTTTTTATTTTATTTTAAGACAAAGTCTAAGTTGCCAGGTGACCTCAAAGTTTCAGTCCTCCAGTCACAGTCTCCCAAGTCACTTGGTTATTCATTGCTTCTTGATCACTATAAATAAACACTACAAATAAAACTCCTTTGTAAGATACTACCAGTGCATTAAAAAGATAACATGAAAACATAAGTCATGTCAAAATGAATAGTCAAGCAAAAGACTTAAGTACACATAACCCATTGATAACTACTAACCTGAACACTTCCAAAGGATGACACTGTTTGAAGTGATTTACCAACACTGCATATAATCCTCACAATAATCCTAAAAGGTAAAGCAGTACTAGCTGAAGGATAAAACAACTTGCTAAAAGGGTCAGGATTTGAATCCAGCCAGTGTTCCTGAGTACTAGGTCACATTGCCACTTTCTTGTTCCTAAAGCAACCTCTAGTCATTCTTCTCCAGCTCAAGATAAAAAAGGATGACAATGGTTAAAATGAAGCAGTACACTGCCTCTTCTTTCTGTTTCCTCCCCTAGTGTAGGCTGAAGCACTGTAATCTTCCTGAGTTGTGCACGTTCATGTGCCAGACACCTACTTTCTCTGTAGAGATTTTTTTTTTGGTACTGGGGATTGAACTCAGGGGTACTCAACCACTGAGCCACATCCCCAGCCCTATTTTGTGTTTTATGTAGAGACAGGATCTCACTGAGCTGCTTAGTGCTTCACCATTGCTGAGGCTGGCTCTGAACTTGCGATTCTCCTGTCTCAGCCTCCCAAAGTGCTGGGATTACAGGAGTGAGCCACCACGCCTGGCTCTGTAGAGATTTGATTCACATTTCCACACTGCTGTTAGAAGATACATTATGGTCCACAGCATCATGTTAATCAGTAGAGAAGAAATTTCAACCTACCATATGTCTCACTTGTCATATCCAAGAGAGAGAGTAACATTATAAAGTTGACTTTTTAAAATAAATTTGGCTTGGTCTGATGTAAAATAGATCATCTAGTTTATCAGAAAACTCTGGTAACAATAACTACAAGGGACCCTCACTTTGGGTTCAGCCCTTCTGATATGGCCTTCCCTAGGTTATTTGGAGGACCTAGATGGGTGGGAGCTTTTGGTCTGTTCCCTATCTCACAGAGGGCATCTTCTCCCTCATCTCAGTGAATAACAGCAGAAAGGCTATTTACCAGCTACAGGACCTGGATATTATAAGTTAACTTTTATGCATGACTATTCAAGACTACACCCCTACAAAATGCCAAGGAGTACCTGTATAAGAGAAAGACAACCCAATTTTGAAGCCTAGGTAAGCTGGGACTTAAAACCCTCTTTGGAAAACTACATAATAAATTACCTAGCAGAACACTTAACATAAGTAACAGTACCTGACAGCTCCCATCCTAAAGCTGGCCAAAGCCCCCCCTTTGGATTTCGTCCTTCAACAATCCATATTACGTTAAGAAATAGAATTTATCCTTAATCATTTCCCTTACTCCCACTGCATATGAATTAAGTCATTTAGTTTAATTCAATAAACATTTACTAAGGCCAATAAATACTCAATGAATAGTTCTTATGCTCCAGAAGATCAAAGTCCTACTAAAGCAATGGTTCTTTATCAATAAATATGGTATATACAAGCAAAGATTAAAATAGTGTTGGCAACTACACTAAACAAATACCCATATACTGATGGTGGAAATGTAAAATGGTATAGGTTTCCTAGAAGACTGTTTGGCAACATATATATTTAAAAAATATGTACTTTTGACGTAGCAATTCCACTACTAGCAACTGATCCCGAAGATAATATTGGGAAAGTGGAAAATAAGGTCTAACAATAATGATCTATTAATGAATTTTGTTAAGCAGGGTGGGGAGGAAAACACTGGGTTGACGGAACATGTGAAAAGGATCCAGTACATGTTGGTGTAATTCCAGTATAGCCATACATACTACTCAGTCAAATCTGTATCTATTAACATGAAAAGAAAACCATGTTTCTGGACTTCCAAGCTATCCTGTGGCTGTCGGCAGGAGGCCTCAGCAGACTCAATTTCTCACTACTGGGCTTCTCCACAGGCCACATGTCCTTATTCATGGCAGCTGGCCTTATCCAAGTGCTGAATTCAGGGTACAGCAAGCACTCAAAGGACAAACTAGAATCTCTCATAGCCACGCCACCCACCATTAGTAACAGCCCAACCCTGGCACTCTGTGGGCAGGACTGCCCAACAGTGTACATAGCAGGAGGGGGATCCCAGGGTCAAAGTTCCAGCAGGGAAAGGTAAGTGTTGTGAGAGACTGTGCCCCTTACAACATTCTGACTATACCTGACTTTTTTGAAAGCCCTGCAGAATATGAACAGGATGACCCTATTCCACTTTGTTTCACTGAGTATAGTTTGGGGAAGATTTGCACCAGAAGTAATAGTAATTATTCCCAGGGATGGCAGAACAACTTTGTAATTTGGAGCTATATTTATATGTTGTTGTTGTTATTGGTGTTTTTCAAGTTGTCTTCTTTGAGTATAATTTTTACAAAGTTAAAAACGAAACGTTTCATGAAGTGAACCACAGTTCGTAAGGTGAAAAAACTCATTACAAAATGATATATAAAGTATGAATCTATTTTTAAGAAAACGAATATACACATAGAAAAAATACTGATTATATCTAGGTGGTAGATTCAGGCTTTATTTTCATTTTTTATCTTCTATTTTTCTCTTTCTCTGACAAGAAACATGCATTATGTTTATAATTTAAATAATGACTTCCAAGTTTGAGAGGAGGTTAGATTTAATCTTTTAGAGCGGGGCGTGGTGGCATATTCCTGTAATCCCAGCACTTTGGGAGGCTGAGACAGGAGAATCATGAGTTCAAAGCCAGCCTCAGCAACAGCGAGGTGCTAGCTAAGCAACTCAGTGAGACTCTGTCTCTAAATAAAAGACAAAATAGGGCTGGGGATATGGTCAAGTACCCTGAGTTCAAACCCTGGCATGAAAAAAAAAAAAAAAAGGTTTAACGTCTTCTGGTTCCTTTAATCCAAAGAAGTATGAAATAACCTTAGTTCACAGGTCAGGAGGTTGTGAAATGCACACAATGCCACAGCTTCCAAAGACAGAAAGGGCTGAACTCCAGATCTTGGGCCTCTGGGTCCTTCCTCCAAGCCTTAACTGCCTCAGCCCTTTGCAGCATGTATTGGGTCCTTTTCACATGTTCCATCAACTCAGTGTTTTCCTCCCCATCCTGCTTAACAAAATTTTACTCAGATTATATATCACCTTTTCCATTCATAGTGACATATTTGGTTTTTACTACCTTGAATTTTTTGCCCACAGATTATAGATTCTGGAGAGTAGGGACCAAGTCTTGGCCCTGTTTTCCACAGATGACTCAGGAAAATGTTTTATGTACAGCACACTTCTAATAAATGATTGATGGACAAATGAATACAGAGGTAATCTGTGAGGTCTAACAGTCACTACCCTGATTTTACAAATAAAGTGATTAGCCCATGTTCATTCACTCATTAGTGATGGAGTCCCATGCTGAATTTTGGACTCTTTTCCTAATTCAAGGTTTTTTTCTGTTTTTGCATATTCCTAGGACTTTTGCTGACACTGTCTCTCATATGGACTACACAACAGCTGAGCAACCATTGTACCAACCTTCATGTGTGATTCTTCCAGTTGTTTTTTTCATTTTGAAACAGGGTCTCACTGAGTTACTTAGGGCCTTGCTAAACCGCTGAAGCTGACTTTGAACTCATAATCCTCCTGCCTCAGCATCCCAAATCGGTGGGATTACAGGTGTGCACAACTGTATCTGGCCATTTTCTGTTTTTTTGTTGTTGTTATTGTTGTTTAATTTTTTTTTTTAGTTTTAAATGGACATCATGCCTTTATTTATTTTTTTATGTGGTGCCAATGATCGAACCCAATGCCTCACACGTGCTAGACAAGCACTCTGCCATTGAGCTCCAGCTCCAGCACCACCACCCCCACTTTTTCTGTTTTGGACAATAGCACTGGGGGAAATATTTTATGAACTCCTCTCAATTCTTAAACCTATATTCAATGTATCTCTACCTAGAATAACAAAGATTAAGTAAAACTATTCATCATTCATCCTACATATATTCACTGAGCACCTAATATGTACCAACCACCATATACCACTAACCAGGGACCTCTATTAACTGGCATCTTTGCTTATTGATAAAATTGATGACCACAATAACCTAAAAGAAGGATTCATAGACTTCAGGTCATAGGCCCAAACTAGCCTCCTGCTTGTTTCTGTAGTTAAAGATTTACTGAAACATTGAAATGAATGCTCAGTTCATTTGTATATTGTCCGTGGCTCTTTGGGGGTTACCAGAATAGAACTGAGCAGTTGCAACAGACACCATATGACTTACAGAGCCTACACTATTATCTGGCCCTGTACAGAAAAGTTTTCTGACCCTAACCACTATAATATACGCCATCTGACTCTTACTTTATGTTTGCTATTTTAGTAGTAGTAACATATGATAAACACATAGCAATTCTGTTAATTCTTTGAAAATCACCAATTCAGTATTATATATGAGATACTCTATTCCTTGCATCATATTCCCATAACCAATCCTGCCAGAAAATAGCATTAACATACTTCAAGTAATAAAAATCCACGTTTCCCACAAGTCATGGAATTTTGGTCATTTTTAATTCCAGCTTTGAACAAGATTAATAGTTTCAGGCTGACTACACTTATAACTTAAAATCAGCCCTCACATATTAAACCATGCACTCCCTCCATGATTACAAGTTACTTCTGAACAGCTCTCTAGTTCCACTGTGTATACCCTGAGGTTTCCTACTTGCAATAATTCAGCATAATATAGGCTAGTTTTCTTCCTGAGTTGTTTTTTAAAAAAAGACTTTCAAATATAATCCTTAATGATACTCAACACTGTGAGATTTTTTTTGGCTGCATAGTACCCTGGACTAATGCCTTCAGGAAACAAACTATACTGAGACTCTAAACTTCTTCCTTGGGTAAAATTCAACAGTCCAATCTGCAAAGGAATACTTTTACTGAATTAAACCCAATTGTAATATGCTTTACAACACTTCTTTAAAAATAAACACAAGACTTAGAATTAAGAAAAAAAATGTCAGACCAGACTAAGGCTTTGGAGATCCCTAACTCCTAATAGTTTAAAATTTGCACATAAGAAAAATGAGGCTGGGGCTGGGGTTATGGCGCAGTGGTAGCGTGCTTGCCTAGCACGCGTAAGGCACTGGGTTCGATCCTCAGCACCACATAAAAATAAAAAAAGATATTCTGTCCACCTACAACTAAAAAAATAAATATTTAAAAAAAAAAAAAAAAAGAAAGAAAGAAAAATGAGGCTTAAAATGACTTGCCAAAGGGCCAGGTAGCTTTTGGTAATTCACACTGCCTGCTAATCAGAAAGTGATACCAATCTTCTACCTATAAAAGCAGGCACTATGTTGGGGACCATGATTACATATATATATCTTGGTTGACAATGGTTTCAATTAATTTAAATCAATGAGATATTTTTGTACTAAAACACACACACTCAGGAATAGCAGATAAAATTCCTTTACAATTAAGCACCCTTTTGCTTTTCCCACAAAGAAAGTTCTTTTCCTTTAGGGAGCTAGTTTAGCAGACAGATTAACAATTTCAAACAAATCTCAATTTACCAGATTAAGGGTACTGGCTCTGGATCCAGAATGCACAATTTCAAATCCTGATTTTTGCCTTTCTATGTTACCCTCTAGCAAATTACTTAATGGATTTGTGTTTGTTTCCTGATCTTCATGGTGACAGAGTATATAAACAATCCTTACATGACTAGTAAGTATTACTAGTGCTTTATGTTAGGTATTCCTGTTATTTTCTTTAGGGAGTTTTCTTACTAAAACACGGGAAAGTAATCAAGATATAGAGAACTGCACTTAAAGGTAGTTAGAAAAATACAATCAATTATATTAAAATTGATTAAATGTAAAACAAAGAGGAAAATTAGTTCTTAAATGGTAATTTATAACGAGTTAACCCTATTTAAAACACATGCATAAGAAGTCCTACCTTTAATATTGAAACAAACTTTAGGGGCTGGGGACGTAGCTCAGTGGTAGATCACTTGCCTAGCATTCAACAGGCCCTGAGTTCAATCCCCAGCACTGCAAAAAAATAAAATAATAATAATAATAATAATAATGAGCCAGGCCTGGTGGTATGTGCCTGTGAAGTTACTCGGGAGGCTGAAGCAGGATACCACATTCCAGGCCAGCCTGGACAATTCAGCAAGACCCTGTCTCAAAACGGCTAGGGATGTAGCTCAGTAGTGAAAACATCCTTGGATTCAATCCCCAGTATGAAAGAAAAGAAAGACATTAAATTCAAATGTTAGTCTTCCTGGATTTCGGCAGGAGTCAGACCTAGGTAGATTAAATGACACCTAAACACGAGTCCTGGCCATAGTTATGTCCCTCAATAAGTTACATAAATATTTGACCCAATAAATATTTGGCTTTTTCATTACAATAATTACCAGTACTTTAGGTCGAAGACAGCCATAGAGTAAGAAGAGTTTTGTACCTGGCACTCTCTGTCTGCAAAGACTTCTATTAATCTGGAAAATCATGCCAGAGTCACACAACACATGATCTTTACAGCAGTATGACCTTGGAGAACCCACTTACAAGGTCACTAATTTATCATCTCATCTATTAACTGGTACTTATATTCACCTCCCAGAATGGGAGGGTAAGAGGCTAAATTGAGATTTACATGAAAATGTTTTGATAACAGCTAACAAACATACACACATTCCTAGCCCTGACTCTGGTCTCCCATTGGGAAGGGAGGTCATTAAGCAATCTAAGGTAACTGCGACTTTTATGTGTGTGTGAGTACACACATATGCATGTATGTGTCTGTGTGTAGGAGCTGGTACATAGGCCTATATCATCTTTCCTATATTGTGCTGCTTCTGGAAATATAGTTGTTTTTGTTTTGGTACTGGAGATTGAACTCAGGGGTACTCAACCACTGAGCCACATCCCCAGCCTTATTTTGTGTTTTATGTAGAGACAGGATCTCACTGAGTTGCTTAGCACCTTGCCATTGCTGAGGCTGGCTTTGAACTCGCGATTCTCCTATCTCAGCCTCCCAAAGTGCTGGGATTACAGGCTTGAGCCACCGCGCCTGGCTGGAAATATAGTTGTTTTTTTAAATTTATTTATTTATTCTATTTAGGTTTACATGATAGCAGAGTGCATTTTGATTCACTGTACACAGATGGAGCACAACTTTTCATTTCTCTGGTTGTATGTGATGTAGAATCACAACATACATGTGGTCATACATAAAGCTAGGGCTATGATGTCCATCATATTCTACCATCTTTACTGTCTCCCTGCCCCCTCACCGCTATAAAGGCTTATTATGGTCTCAGATTGATTTTTTAAATATGAGACTCCAGAAACTATGATCATTCATGAAAGACAATGTTAGGGCCAAGCATCTCCCTGCCTACCACCCTCAAACTCATAACAAAGAGAACCACAATCTCTACTTGCAAATTTCTTTTCTCTACTATGACACCGTGAATGCTGCCATAAAGAGATTGTAAAATTTTTCTAAGAAATCTTTACTGTAGAAAATTAACACTATTTATATAAACAGTTAACTAGTATCTTCCAAAGCTAAAGGACTTTGTGAAAATCCCAGGAGTACTGAAAGAAAAATATTAAATTTCCAGCTCATATAACTTGATACCAGATGGGGCTTTCTGAACTATTCAGTTCATAAAAGGAAATTTAATCTGTTCTAAGTATGGAGGAATAGAGGAGTCTAGTACCTTTAAGTACACTAGGTCTTATGTATTGATTCAGTGTCAAAAGGGTCTTAGGGGGAAAAAAGAAAAAAGCACATGAGTGGCCTCAGTGCAAATTAAGGACACCAAGAAAACTGCTACTTTTGTTTTACCAAAAATAGAACCATCCCAGCCACCCTTGTAATTTCTAACGTATAAGAATAACTGCATGGAATTTATAAAATGAAAACAAAATTCTGGAATCTTATCTTCAAAATGGCAGTATTTGAAAAGAAGTCTTATTTCATTTAAAGTAATTAAAATAAATTTCATTGAGGTCATCTGGTCTAAAATCTTTCAGTAATCAGTAATTTGTTTAAATAGGTAAACTTAAAACATTTTCTTAATTTTTTTTCTTTTGGATCCTATCTCTGCCCTATCAATATCATTTATGTAGGCACTAATTCAGTTTTTTTTTTTTTTTTGGTATGGTGCTGGGGATTGAATCCAGGACCTTTTTGTGCATGTAAGACAAGCACTCTACCAACTGAGCTATATCCTCAGCCCACTAATTCAGTCTTGGAAGAGTTCTGACAAATGTTTTCTAATTCAGGTAAAGTAAATCCATTACATCGGCACTGTGCTATCTCCGTTTTACAAACATTGTCTCACTTAATCCTCCCCACAATCCCAGGAGACAGGCATTATTATTTCTACAACATCCATTTTAAAGATGAAAAAACTGAGGTTTATAGATATGAAGCAACTTGCTTAAGATCAAAGGGCTTGTATAATCCGGGCAAGGTGGTGCACCCCTGTAATTCCAGCACTTTGAGAGGCTGAGACAGAAGAATTGCGAGTTCAAAGCCAACCTCAGCAATGGTGAGGTGCTAAGCAGCTCAGTGAGACCCTGTCTCTACATAAAACCCAACGATGTGGCTCTGTGGTAAAGTACCCCTGAATTCAATCCCCAGTACCAAATAAAAGGGGGGGGCTTGTATATGATAAGGCCTTTACTCAATCCAAGATAATATAACCTATGTGCTTTCAAACACATCAAAAACAAAGGTAAAAAGCTAATTTTTCAACTAGTTCCACATAGCTTTAAATAATATAAAAAATTATGTGCTCTAGATTGTAGCATTCATGAAAAATAGTTTTTTTCTACTTAATAATTCATTAAACTGTGGACCCTGTCAAATAGCATTTGTTTCCTTTCCTGTTTTTAGATGTACATAACAAAAAGTCTTGAGACACCAATACCAAAGTTTTAAAATTTAACCACCATCTTATAAATCAAACTTCAATATCTTTTATTTTTTAAATATAGAAGAAATCTCTCCTGTAAATGATGCAGGAGCAAAAATGTGAACCTGAGAATTGTTCTCCCTCAGTCCTCTACTTCCACCCCCACTGAGTAAAGATAAAAATACATAACTTCAGAGAACCAATGGGATACAGAACAATCAGGAAAATTGAGACATTAGGCCATGTCTCAGTATATCCGTGTGGCAAAAGGGACTAAACTGGAAGGTGTTCCACTGCCCTTCACTAATTTCAGATTTATTAAGTTACAGCTAAAAAGGCAATTGCAACACAAGCACATTGTATCTGAGAACGCTGAATCAAATAAGAACATTTATCACGACTACCAGTCTTAGTTCTAGTTTCTGTCAATTATACAAAGAGTCACCTATTAAATATTAACGGCATGTCATTTGCACAGCCTCCTGTTACCTATTTTTATTAAGGCAGAAAATCTGTCTTCTCTATATGAGATAAACCCTAGGCCACTAGAATCCCTCGGATGGACTATCCATTCTGTTTCTCCCAGAGGAGGCTGACAGGGCCACCCCCACATCCTAGGGAGGAGGAGGAGGAGGGACTTCAGGGAGGGCGGGTCCCCGCGGGTCCGGGGCTGAGGACCGGGTTCCCCTTCTCCCCAGCTGTCAGCGACAGGTCGGGAAGGCGGGGCGCGGCCGATCAGGGATGTCCGCACAAAGAGAGTAAGGGAGCCGGTCCGCGCACCCGGATCCCGGCAGGGATGGGGGGCCAGGAGAGGTGCAGCGAGGCGGGGAACGCTTACCCAGCAGCAGCACGTTCTTCCCGGCTGGGAGCTTGGAGCGCGAGCGGGTGGAGACCTCGCTGAGGATGCAGGACCTAACGGGAAGCAAGGCGCAGGCTGAGGCCGAGGACCAGGGGCCGGAGCCGCACCAAGGGAGAGACGGCCGGGCCTCCGTGCGCCCCGGGTGCGCTCTTCCCAGAGCGCAGTGGCCGGGCCCGGCGCCGAGCTCCGGCGGGCACGGGACCCTGGGGCGTCTGCCAGGCCGGGAGAGCCAGCGGGGTCTCAGGGAGGGGTGGGATCGTTACCAAAGGTTCTGCCCGTCCTCGTCGTCTCCAGCTGCAGTGCCGCCGTTGCCTGACGCGAGCTCGTTGGCCAAGGGACCGCCGGTATAAGTCGAGGCTAATCCCGGTGGAGAGGAACCGAACGAGCCGACTCGCCCCACGGCCGCCATCTTGATCGGGAACCACACCACTCCCGGTCAGGCTGAAAGAGCGAGGCGGCAGCGGCGGGAACCCGGATATGGGGCGTTCAGCGCACGGGAGCGGGGCGGGGCTTGAGGGGGCGGGGCCCTGGCCGGGCCGCGACTGACCGAGAGTTAGGATGGACTGCGCGTGCGCCGCGGGATGGCGGGTACCAAGGGGCTGCGCGTGCGTGTTCGGTGGGGCCGGTATCTGCAGCAGCCGGGATTCCGCTGATTTCAGCGTGCAGAATTGCATCTCGCGCTGAAAGGCGGTTTGGGTGTGTCAAACGAGCAGCGCTCCTTTCCACCCTTCAGTCGGATCCGTAAACCCCGCAACCGGTGCGGAATTCCTGCAAAATCATTAAGAGCCTATATCTGTGCCAAGATAGAAATGGGCCACCCTGCTGTTTCTGCAGCCTAGAGTTGGAGTGTTCCTGTGGTCCTGGAATTCTGCATTCTCAAGTGGCGAAGCGTTCCTCAAATCAGACCCACATCAGGAGCAGATTCTCCCAGCCCCCAAGCACCTGGAGTGACAGCAAAATGTTGACAGAGCTTGCTTTAAAAGTCTTGATGTTTTAGGAGATGGTCCGCGTGAGATTTGAAAAGCTCCATTATATGAGTCATTTATCCAGTCACCGCACTTTTATCCCACACTAATGCAGTAGGCACAGAATAATAAAGCAGCCCCCAAATAACTCCCTTTCTATTAGAACTTTACTGGGTAAGTGTATTTGACTATCTGAGCCCCACTTCCAAAAGGAGACAATGGTATTAAAGCTCTTGTAAGAGCGGTTGCTTAAAATAATCTGGCCTTTTTACACTTTCCATATTATTTCATATTTGAAGATGCTAACATCTTCACTTGCTAACGTATGACCTGAACAATTCTGTCATGCAAGTGAGAAAGTTCACAGCTAAAGGCGGTATTTGCTACATGTTAACATTTCAATTAGAAGTCTGGAAGGCTTTGGAGGCTGGCTAATCAAAGTTCAGGTCTTGCTCCACCAGTTCACTGGCTCTGTAACCTTAGGCAACTCACTTAACCTCTCTGAGTCTGTTTCTTTTATCTGTAAGATGATGTTAAAAGGACGTAGAGTTGTTATGAAGATTAAATGGAATGATTCATGTGAAATGGCTTAGAACAGTGACTAGAAAATTTTAAGTGCAGAATGCATGTTAATTATTGTCAATGACTGGTTTTTCCTTTATTTTTCAAATCATTACTATCTGTCCAACCCCTGTAATTGATATACCTACCGAACTGCAGCTAAAATTCTTCATTTTGTTAAGATTAGGGAAAGCACCAGAATGCAATGCCAGACTTCCTGTAGTACTAAGCGAGATGGTGACTCCCAGCTAAAATTGAGTCTTTAGGTCACTATTCTAAAGAAGAGCTGTACACAGCTTGCAGCCTCTCTCAGAGCCACTTCACACTCTGTACTTTATTCCATCAGTCGTCTTTTTTCCTCAGCATTTCTCCCTGTTTTGTTTTGTTTTGCTTTACTTTGTTTTTTTGTGCCGGGGATTGAATTCAGGGGCACTCAACCACTGAGCCACATCCCCGTCATATTTTGTATTTTATTTAGAGACAGGGTCTTGCTGAGTTGCTTAGCACCTCGCTTTTGTTGAGGCTGGCTTTGAACTCATGATCCTCCTGCCTCAGCCTCCCAAGCCGCTGGGATTACATGTGTGCTTCACCACGCTGGACTCCCCCTCAGTTTTGTTTATGGATGCCTACTATGTGCCAGGCATTCAAGGTGTTGTGATTTGCCATCCTCATACTTTGTAATAGTTCAGAAAAATTAGGTAACCTATCTCGGGTCACACAAATCAGAGGTTTATTGATTATTTGAGATTTGACTTTTTGACTTTCCATCTTTCCACTCTTCAAATGGCCTCAGTCAAATCATGTTAAAATAAATACCCTGACAACTTTAGATGCTGTTATGAAAAATACCTTCCATAAAAATCTCTGCATTACAAACATAGGAAACATGTATTATAAGGAAATCTATAAAAGGAAAGATTTGGCACTCCCTTGAAATTTTTGTTGCATAAATGCTATGTATAATTGAGCTACTTTGGGGGGTGGGTAACTAGGGATTGGATCCAGGGTCACTTAACTACTGAGTTACATCCCCAGCCATTTTTTATTTTTTATTTTTAGACAGGGTCTCACTAAGTTGTTTAGGGCCTCACTAATTTGCTAAGGTTGGCTTTGAACTTGTGATCCTCCTGTCTCAGCCTCCTGAGCTGCTGGGATTACAAGTATGTGCCACCATGCCCAGCAAGCTACTTCTTATGCTACAATTATTTATTCTTGCTTAATTTTTTTGATGACATCTAAAATTAACAACCATCTTAATTTTCTTGTTTAGATTTCTATGCCCTTAACTCTAATCAGTCTCAAATTCTTGTCCAAATTGTGTAAAACTCCTTATTGGGTTTTCTAACAATTTCATCTTTTGGGGGCCACGTTTAAGAGCCTTCTGGCCTGCCCTAATATGAATTGGTTGTTCTGTATGCCAAGCTGTCACTCTATGGTCTCCTTTCACCATTGCTGTAGGTTTTCCCTTTGCTTCAATCCCATGTCTTCTTTCTTTCTTTTGGTACTGGGGATTGAACTCAGGGACACTTGACCACTAAGCCACATCCCCAGCCCTATTTTGTGTTTTATTTAGAAACAGGGTCTCACTGAGTTGCTTAGCGCCTCACCATTGCTGAGGCTGGCTTTGAACTGGTGATTCTCCTGTCTCAGCCTCCCAAAGAGCTGGGATTATAGGCGTGCACCACCACGCCCGGCTCCATGTCTTCTGTCTTAATTCCTTATTTTAGTAGAGAACTTCCTTCAACAGTTTTATTTTAAAAAATTATGTGTAAATTTTTGGAGATGTGTATATCCTTGGAGAGTCCAGCCAGGAAAAAGATGGAATTCTTTTCTAGAGGTTGCTAGAACAGTGTTAAGAGATAGAACTAGCAGTAAGTGCAAACTTTGGACCTGAAGAGGAAAGAGGGAGTTAGGAGTGTTAGGCTAGAATCCTAAGAGAGCTGCAGCTGCAGGAAAAGGTTACTCGACCACATCAATAGCCATCAGTAAAGGGACAGAGCACTGACCTCTCTTTTGCTACCCCTGGTCTTCTGCCCATGTCTCCCACTTTGACAAAATCCAATCAGAATTCAGAAGACAAGAGAATCCAAGTAGTGTAATTCATGCAGGTATACCTTCCAGAGCACAAAGTAGAGTAGAGAAGAATCTGGAAGGGCAAACAAGATATCCAGCACGTTTTGTGTTTTGTTTTTTTTAAATTTTTTTAGTTGTAGACGGACACAATATCTTTATTTATTTACTTTATGTGGTGCTGAGGATCGAACCCAGTGCCTCATGCATGCGAGGCAAGCGCTCTACCACTGAGCCACAATCCCAGCCCTCCAGCACGTTTTGTACATTTGAAAATGTACTTACTCTTCTTTCACTAAGTGTAAATTTTTAGATTGCAAATGACCATCCCTTAGATTTTTAAAGCCTTTGACTCCTTGTATGTTGGATTATAAGCTGCCATTGAGAAATTCAAAGCCAATCTGATTCCTAATATTTTGTTATTTCTTCTTCTTCCCCCCCCCCTCCTTGGAAGACTTTACAACTTCTGTAGATTCCCAATAATATATCTTCTTTGTTCCCAGTTTCTACTCTTTTATACTCTTCCTTTCTGCTAAGTATCAGAAAGATAATCCATACTTTTATACTAAAGCAAGCTATGCAATAGATCCCATTCATGTCCACAACTCAAGGACATTGTTCCAACAATGCTCCCCCGTCTTTCTCTATATAATCATTTTTTGATCATTGGATCGTCCCTGTTAGCATATACCCATACTATTAATTCTATCTTAAAAAGAAAGACATTTCTCTGAACACCACTTCTTTACCAGCTACTGCTACATTTCTCTTTTCTCCTTAACAGCAAAATCCTTCAAAAGAGTTTGTATTTCCTGTCTTAAAAGCCTCTTGCCTCTTACTCTTGTGATCCACTTTGATCAGAGTTTTACCCCTGTGACTCCACAGAAACTGCTCTTCCCTTGTCAATGACCTCTTTATTGCTCAGTGCAGTGGTGAATTCTGAACCCTTGCCTCTCTTGACCCAGCAACAGCACATTGTGCTACCCAGCATTCCTTCTGGATAGCCTTCTTAGTGTGGCTTCCAGATCACCACATTCTCTTGTGTGTTATCTCCCTCACTAGTTGTTTTCTTTCTTTTTTTTTTTTTAGTACTGGGGATTGAACTCAGGGATACTCGACCACTGAGCCACATCCCCAGCCCTATTTTGTGTTTTTATTTAGAGACAGGGTCTCACTCAGTTACTTAGCACCTTGCCGTTGCTGAGGCTGGCTTTGAACTGGTGATTCTCCTGTCTCAGCCTCCCAAAGTGCTGGGATTACAGGCGTGCGCCACAGCAGCCGGCTAGTTGTTTCTTCTTGGTCTCCATTGTTATTTCCTCATTTTTTAACTGCTGATTTTGGAGGACCCCAAGGCTCAGTCTTTGTTCCTCTTCTCTATTTACATACTCCGTTGGTGATACCATCCAGTCCCATTACTTTAAATTCCATCTATGGCCACCCTCCATATCTTCAGGGTCTGCATCTGCAAATTCAACAACCACAGGTCAAAAATATTTTTTAATTGTATCTGTACTAAACATACACAGATTTTGTGTGTGTGTGTGTGTGTGTGATTATTCCCTAAACAACACAATTATCAACTATACAAATGGCATTTACTGGGCCTTAGAAGCATACCTAGAGATGATTCAAAGTATATAGGAAGATGTGCATAGGTTTTATGCAAATAGTGCACCATTTTACATAAAGAACTTGAGCATTCTCAGATGCTGGATTCCAAAAGGGGTCCGAGAACCTATCTCTCTACACCTCCTACCAATACTGAAAGATGTCTGTATGTGGTAAATACTTCTAAATTTATCTTTCCAACCCAGAACTCCTTTTGGAACTCCAAATTAATACATTCAATTGCCCTTTCCACATCTCCACTTGGATGTTTAATAGGCCTCTCAAACTCAACATGCCCCAAAATAAATCTAACTTTTCCTTACAAAAGCTCCACTACCCACCTTCTTCATTATGTAGCAACTCCTTATTTCTCAGGCCAAATACCTGAGTCATTATTGACTTCTATGTCTCTCACACCACACATGGAATCCATGGGGAATCCTATTGTCTCTAACTTCCCACATACCTGTAATCCAACTTCTTATCACTCATCCACTGATATCCCCTTGGTCTGAGCTATCATCACTTGTCTGAATTACTGTTAAAGGCTCTTAAATATGGCATCTGGAGTGATTCTTCAAAAATATGTCAGACTATGTCACTCTTCTACTCAAAACCCTACAGTGGCTCCCCATTTTAATCAGAGTAAAAGTCAGAGATCTTACAATGACCCATAAGGCCATCTAGGATCTGGCCCCCATCGCTTCTCTGACCCCCTTTTGCCTTCCGCCTCAATTCCTCCTATCTAGTCAGCCCTGCTGCTGCTCCTTGAGCATGCCACTCATCCCTTTGTTTTGAGGCCTATGTTCTACATGTTCTGCCTTTAAGGAGGTGGGGAGCTATCCAGGCCAGTAGCTTCTCCTAGAGAGTCAGTTGGATAAGTTCTTCTTTTCCTCCCATGTGTTTGCTCAGTTCTCAATTTCATGAAGAGGTTTACCCTGACCACTCCATTCAAAGCATGGCAACCTGGCCTTTCACCCCTGGAATTCCAGACTACCTTGTTTGCTTTTTCATTTTTTTATAGCACTCATTATCCTCTAACATAATACAAAAGTTACTTATCTATTGGAACTTGACCTCTGATTACAAGGAACTTTGTCTTGTTTTTCAGTTATAAACCCCAAGCATTTAGCACCTGGAAGAGAGCAAGCGTTTGGTGAAGATTTGTTGAAGATATGAATAAAGAAACTAATCCACTGGTCACCAGGGTTCTAACATTTCTCTCTCTCTCTCTCTCTCTCTCTCTCTCTGTTGTAAGAGATGGGAGTAGAAATCCTCCATTCCAACACCTGAAAGCAAGAGCTCTAATAATAATATTTTAACCACTTAAAAAATATATAAATTCTTCTAAAAAGACTTATACATTCACTCCCTTGCTATTCTAGGTTATAGGAATACAGATTTCCTCAGCATTACCTTAGGCTCTGGGCTTCCTTAGGCTCATCAGTACTAGTACACTGTAGTTGTATTGGGGATGTGCTCAGGTCATACTGGGATAGCCAGGGTGTACCCTAGGTGGTTCAGCTTTTTTAATGGAGTTTCTGATTCAGCTGAGCCTCAGGGCCTGTAAGTGGGAAATGGAACACTAGGTAGAAGAGGACAGCTCCTTTTCCCCCGCCAGCTCTGTCCTCTGGGAGCTATGCATCTCTGCTCTCTGCTTGTCTCTTTTTCCTCTTTCTCTGTTGAACAGCATCCTCTGCTTACTCATCAGCTTCCTCAGGGCCACACTTGGGCATTTTGCTATCTCCAGAAAAGTGCTTATTTGGCAGGCACAAGAGCTCTGCAGAAAACTAATTTGATTGGGAGGAGAACCTTCTGTAGGTCTGGGATGGGGGATAGAGAACCACTTCCTCTCTGTTGGGGACGCCTCCCTCTGTGTTTGAGAACTGGGACACCGGCAGCCACCATTCTGAGCTGCTTCCTTTTATACCAGCTCACACAGACTGCCACAGGCAGGTTTTCACTTAAGACTTGCTTCCCCCACTGTGCCGAATGCTGGCAGTCACAGTTGATACAAATGCCTACTGAAAAGCCAAAACCACAAGAAAAAGGAAGTAAGCGAGATGAGTGGATTCATAAGGTCTGACTCCATGAACAACGCAAATAATAAAATAGTGTTGGAAAGGAACTTAGAATTTATAAACAGCTCTATCCCTGACATTTGAGACAAAAAAGTAATGCTCAAATTGACAGAGTCCTTGCTTGCATTCTCTCCCACAGGATCGAAGTAGGGACCCAACTAGAGGGAAAGCAGACACCCAAAGTACTGATTTTTTTATTTTGAATTATGTTTATCTTACTCTAAGTACTCCTGAGAATTTATGAAATATTGAATTTATTTATTTTTTTGTCACTAGTTCCTCTAATTACAGATCTACAACTAGGGATTTTTATCAGATAAACCCTCACATAACATCAGATCTTAGCACAAAGAGATAGGGAAATACATGGCAAGAAAAACTAGAACTATTGATTGGGTTGTTTGTGTTAAGTTTTTTGAATTCTTTATATATCCTGGACATTAGTGCTCTATCAGATGTGCATGTGGCAAAAATTTATTCCCAGAAGGTAGGCTCTCTGTTTACTTCATTGATTGTTTCTTTTGCTAAGAAGAAACTTTTCAGTTTGAATCCATCCCATTTATTGAGTCTTGATTTTACTTCTTACGCTATAGGAGTCTTGGTAAGGAAGTAAGGTCGTAAGCCAACAAAAAAACAAACAACCCAATCAATAAATGGGCTAAGGAACTGAGCAGACACTTCTCAGAAGAAGATATACAATCGATCAACAGACATGAAAAAATGTTCAACATCTCTAGCAATTAGAGAAATGCAAATCAAAACTACTCTAAGATTTCATCTTAGGCCAGTCAGAATGGCAATTATCAAGAATACAAACAAGAAGTGTTGGCGAGAATGTGGAAAGGCCCACTTATACATTGCTGGTGGGACTGCAAATTGGAATCTGGAAAGCAGTATGGAGATTCCTTAGAAAACTTGGAATGGAACCACCATTTGACCCAGCTATCCCACTCCTTGGTCTATATCCAGAGGACTTCAAAACAGCATACTACAGTGACGCAGCCACTTCAATGTTTATAGCAGCTCAATTCACAAAAGCTAAACTGTGGAACCAACCTAGATGCCCTTCAATAGATGAATGAATAAAGAAACTGTGGTATATATACACAATGGAATATTACTCAGCAATAAAAGAATAAAATTATGGCATTTGCAGGTAAGTGGATGGAGTTGGAGAATATCATGCTAAGCGAAGTAAGCTAATCCCAAAAAACCAAAGGCCAAATGTTCTCTTTGATAAGTGGATGCTAATCCATAATGAGGGAGGGGACATGGGAAGAATGGAGGAATTTTGGTCAAAGGGGAAGGAAGGGAAGGGGACATGGGAGCAGTAAAGATAGTGGACTAAGATGGACATCATAGCCCTAGCTTCATGTATGACTGCATATATGATGTGATTCTACACCACATACAACCAGAGAAATGAAAAGTTGTTCTCCATCTGTGTACAATGAATCAAAATGCATTCTATGTATACCTATGTAGAATAAATAAATTAAATTTAAAAATGAAAAAGTAGAACTAAACTTTCTGAGTAGGTTTTTTCCCTCATACAAAACACTGAAGAAAGAATTTCCTCTAGGGCTGGGATTGTAGCTCAGCGGTAGAGCGCTTGCCTCGCATGCGTGAGGCCCTGGGTTCGATCCTCAGCACCACATACAAAGCAATATTGTGTCCATCTACAACTAAAAAAATATTAAAAAAAAAAAGAATTTCCTCTGTTACTGAAGCAAAATTGCTCCACTGTAGTTTAAGCCCTTGTGTATATGTATATGTATGTATGTTTGTATGCAAGAATACTTTTAGGATTAAATTTTTCAAAGAAGAATTTTTCATTGGTTTAGAAATGAATCACTGAAAAATAATTCCCAGCTGGTAATAGTGGCATATGCCTATATAATCCCAGCAACTTGGGAAGCTGAGGCAGGAGGATCACAAATTCAAGACCAGCCTGATCAAATTTGCAAGACCATGTCTCAAAATAAAAAAAAACAAGGGCTGGACGTGTGGGGGATCTATGTAGCACAGTGGTAAAGCACCCCAGGGTTCAATTCTGAGAAACAAAAAACAAAAAGGAAAATCCCACTGATTTCTTTCTTTTTTTCTTTTTCTTTTTTCTTTTCTTTTTTTCTAGTGCTGGGCATCAAACCCATGGCCTCACACATAGTGAATGCTTGCTCTAGACAAGCACTTTCCACTGGTCTACACCCCCAACCCCTGAGTATTTTTTTTTTTAAATCCAGTATAAAGTAATAATTGGAATTGTGTTTCACTTCAAATTGAGCTCCTCAACACAATATCTGTATCCATTCTGGGAAAATGGGGGAATGAATGGAAGGGTAACAACCTATAAAATCAATTCACATTCACAGCAGCTTGAGCAGACAATTAGTGAGAAGCACAGGGAGAACAAAGAGACTTATCTTTTAGTCTAGAAGAATGTCTCTTCTTCATCAACATTTTAAGTATCTAGTTATACATTTTTCAATTCAGCACAGGTAGGCTTTTTAGGATGCTTAGCTATCACTGTTGTTTTAATCTGTTCTTTTAACCTCTGAAAAGAAGAAAGAAAAAGATTTGTTGATTCATGTATTGTTAGCTGGGTATTTATATATATTTTTGGAAGCTCTTCTTTCCTTGTAATCAAATACTCTGAAGTTCAAGTCCATTATCCTTTTTTAATGCTACTTACTTCTTAGATTTCCAGTGTTAATACTCTGCTACTCTCTTTGCTTCCTAAAGGAGAGGGTATCTAATAACTAATCTTAGAGATCTACCAATACTAGATCCAAAAGGTAATTGGGTTTTTTAATTTTGGGGGCTTTTTGTTAAGTAAAATGGAAAAAAATATGAAATTCCACAGTATTTTTAGAAATGTGCTATCTTTTGTAGCTATAGATGATTTCATATCCATACCAACTTAGTCTACTTTAGTCTAGAGTTAATTATAATTTTGCAGTGGTTGACAGTCCAGGCTCCAGAATCAGACCAGTTTGAGTTCAACTGAGTGGCATACTAGCTGTGTGACCTCAGACTCATTTAAACTCTGAAGCCTATTTTCTCAACTCTAGTAAAGTTATTGTGAGGAATAAACAAACAAATCTGTCACATTGTGATGACAGTGTTAACAGAAATGTTTATTGTTATTGTTATTTGAGATCAACTCATAAGACTGTTTGTAGAGCAGTCTTAAAGTTTGAATGATTTAAATGTGCACATGAGCCAGGCGCAGTGGTGCATGCCTGTAATCCCAGCAGCTTGGGAGGCTGAGGCAAGAGGATGGCGAGTTCAGAGCCACCCTCAGCAAAAGCAAGGTGCTAAGTAACTGAGACCCTGTCTCTAAATAAAATACAAAATAGGGCTGGGGATGTGGCTCAGTGGTAAAGCACCCCCTGAGTTCAATCCCTGATACCCCCCAAAATAAAGATAAATAAATAAATAAATGTGCACATGAATGCCCTTGGAAACTCATTAAAATGCATATTGTACCTCAGTAGGATTGGAGTAGGGCCTGCAATTGATTCCTCATCTCTAACAAACTTCCAGGTGGATATCCATACACTGGACCACAAACTAAGATTGTACACTGGAAAGATTGTTCACTAGATTTATCCATCTGTGAACTGGTATTCTGTCTCCAAACATATTAGCTACGTTTGCCGAAGTCAAATGTTCTCATCTCTAAGTTGATGATGATAATATCAATATCTAATTACACCAATTTTCATTAAATAAAAACTATTGTACTAAAACAGTAGGTGGCATATTGTAGGTGCTTAACAAATCTAAATTCAGCTTTTCTTTAAGAAATGCTTTGCTGGCCGGGCACAGGGCGCACGCCTGTAATCCCAGCACTTTGGGAGGCTGAGACAGGAGAATTGTGAGTTCAAAGCCAGCCTCAGAAACAGCAAGGTACTAAGCAACTCAGTGAGACCCTGTCTCTAAATAAAACACAAAATAGGGCTGAGGATGTGGTTCAGTGGTCAAGTACCCCTGAGTTCAATTCCTGGTACAAAAAAAAGAAAGAAAGAAAGAAAGAAAGAGAAAAAAGAAAAGAAAGAAAGAAAGAAATGCTTTACTGAGCAAGGTGGTGGTACTTGCCTATAACCCCAATCATTGGAGAGGCTGAGGCAGGAGGATCACAAGTTCAAGGCCAGCCTGGACAATTTATCAGAGACCTTATCCTAATATAAAAAGCAAAAAGGGCTGGGGATGTAGCTCAATTGTAGAGTGCATCTGGGTTCAATCCACAGTACCCAGGGGTGGGGAACTTTACTGGTGTCTTATGGTGACATAGTTTTCATTCCTGAAAGACCTGAGAATTCTGATTTCCTTTGAAAACTTCTTAGAATTCTGTCATAAATCAACTTCCACATTGGTTTAAAAGTCTTTTGTTGCATGGCAAGCAAATTAATTCATACCAGATGCTGTGTAGATGGGGAAAATGCCCCTGGCAAGCAGTGGAGTCTGGAGTCAGTAGGTACAATTTCTACAAACATGGGTGACTGAGAAAAGAAGCTGTATCATACAGCATTTGCATTACTTTTTATTTTTTCTTCCCTTTGTATTATGGAAAATTTCAAACATATGTCAAGGTAAAAAGAGTGGTATAATGAACCCTATCTACCAGCATATGACCAATGATCAATCTTATTTTACTTTGACTCACTCTCTTCCTCTATCTCTGAGTTATTTTAAAGCCAATGCAAGACATTGAATTGCTTTTTTTTTTTTTTTTGGTACTGGGGCTTGAACCCAGGAATGTTTTAACCATTAAACAACATCCCCAGCCTTTTTTATTTTTCATTTTGAGACAATGGTCTCATTAAGTTGCTTAGGGCCTCGCTAAGTTGCTAAGGCTTGCCTTGAACTTGCTGTTCATAAATATTTCAGTACATATCTTTAAGAAATAAAGATTACTTTCCTTAGAAAACATGACCATAAGGCTGTTGTAATTCATTTCAAACAAAAATATAACTATTGAATTTATAATATATATTTTAATTACCCAACTTTTACTACAATCTATGAGATATATGTTAAAGTAGAATTCGAAATAGACTAACACTTAAGAAAAAAGTACAGGCATTTGTTCCCTAAACACTGCTGTTATCAGAGGGGATGGAACTATCCTCTCAGCTTAGCAGTTCTAACATTCTCTGCTTCCCTCCTCTCACTACTCCAGCTGGTTCCTAAGTGGTCAGCCATTCTAGGTGTCAATTGCATCCCCAACATTGTCCTCTGCATTTGGAGTCTTTTCTGCTTAATTATCTGTAACTTGACAGAAAGCAGCTGCTTTTAACTTTTTCCAGGAGAAGTCCCTTCTTGCAAGCTGATCTGAGTTCTGAGCTCATCTCACCAAGAGCTCATGTGTACCTCACAGAGAGCTTCAAGTTCTAGGACTCATAAAACAACAGAACTGGAAGGGAGGTACTCCAAAAATGAAGAAGGAGAAGGAGAAAGGGGGCGGGGGAGGAAGAGGAGGAGGAAGAGGAGGAAGAAGAGGGAGAAGATGAAGGAGGAGGAGAAGGAGTGCTGCAGGGGCCCAGACTTGGGAAGTAAGATGTAAGTTTTCCTAAACGTTGAGAGCAGGAAAGCCCCCAGGTGATATTTGCGTTTTCTTTTTTTAAAAAATATTTTTATTAGTTGTTGATGGATCTTTTTGTTTATTTATTTATATGTGGTGCTGAGAATCGAACCCAGTGCTTTGCACATGCCAGGCAAGCGCTCTACCACTGAGCCACGACCCCAGCCCGATAATTGCATTTTCATCATCAGTCATCCCGTTAGTATCTTCCCCAACTCTTTTGCTAAAATTATTTTTTTAAGATTTGACTTTGCAGGCTAGGCATATAGCTCCGTTGATAGACTGAGACTCGGTGCTGGCTTTGTCATGCAAAGGTCCTGGGTTCAATACCCAGTACAAAAAAAAAAAATTTTTTTTTTTACTTTGTTCATTTTTTGGCTTTCCTTGTGTGTTTGTAATCCGAGGGACATGAAAAGAAATATCACCTCCAAATTATCTCCTTGGTGGTATGTCATGAGGGCACAATTCCATAATTAGATTTATTTCCTATGGGCCTACTGCATATACAATAACCTTATGTTATCCTAGGGAATAATATACTAATATCGGATAATAAATTAATGTTAATTTACATTACTTGATCCTTTTAGCCCATTGGTATCAAGGAGAAGATAATAGGGGAAGAGCTTGGCATCTAGGGTCAGTTCCACCTGGGTCGAATTCCCACTGGGCTACTTACTACGTGTCATTTGAAGCCATCGTGTTTCTTCTGTGTTCTCCAGTGTCTGTAAAACGGACACGTTAGGGGTACCTACCACAGAAGGTAGCTGCAAAGGTAAATGAGTTAGACTTTGTCAAGCACTTAAAACAGTATCTGCCTTATAGAATGTGTTATTTAGTAATGTCTTGCTGTTAAAGAGACAAAATCCCCCCATAGACATCTCATTTAAAGAGAATAATGAAGTAGAAAAATTCTACACAAGGTATGGCTGAGGTCTAGCAATGAAGGCAGTGGAAAGAAGGGACAGCTAGAAGGAGGGCTTTAATGAAGAGATGTTAAAAATGAATGTTTCCTTTTTTGAAGTTTTGCTGTAACAATGTCTAGAGGCCTAGTTCTGCCATGTAGGGAAGTAGGACTCTTTGTCACATATTAGAGAACTTCTTCACACAGCTTCCATAGCTCTCACCTCAATAGTGCTGCATAACGAGGCACCCCAAAATGCAGTGGTATAAACATTCAGCATGTGTCTATTACTATGGGTCCACAGGCCAGATGGAATTGGCTGCACACTATGGATCCGTGCCATGGAGTTCCTTCTATGGTCCAGACCGGGGGCCAGTGACTACAAGGGACATATTCTCTTGGTGACAATCAAGAGGCCTGACACACTATCAGTTCCTCCCACATTCATTAGCCAAGTAGCCACATGACCAAGTTAACCCCCATGGGATGGAGAAGTACTGCTCTCCCATGGAAGTCCGGTAGGAAAGCAAGAGGTATGTACTGAACAGAAACCTCACTTTCAATAACTTCTGTCTGATTTTATAGTTATGGATCCTGTCTCCTCTCGGCATTTATTTTTTTTATTTTTTTATTTTAAAAATATTTTTTAGTTGTCAATGGATGTTTATTTATTTATTTATTTATTTATTTATTTATTTATATGTGGTACTGAGATTCAAACCCAGTGCCTCTCACATGCTAGGCAAGCACACTACCACTGAGCCACAACCTCAGCCCATCAGCATTTATTTTTTGAGAGTGAGTATTCCAGTCCTCACTCCCTTGGCTTTCTCCCTGGTCTCTTCACCTTGTTAGAGATGACCTTTATATTTGCCTTCTTGCTTATATGTCTTTCCATATTGAATTGTTGGGATTCAGGTTAAAGCTGGGAAGAGATTTCCATATCCTTTTCTGGGACCAAGATGAATAAAAAAATGAAAGGGAATAAGCATTTGTGGAGTCAACAGCATACCAAGCCAGGCACCAAACTAGGAAATTCTTTATACTACGTTAGATATTCTTCATGCATTGTGTCTTTTAATCCCCACAATTTCAAAAGCCTCTAGGAAGTAGGCAGACAAATGAGTGAAGTGAGTGGGCTATAGATTTCTCACTTCATAGATAACTACATTTCACGACAGCACCATCAAAGGAACCCCTGTTGAAATTGAAGCCCTATTTTTCAGTTAATAAGTTTTGCACAGACATTTTTTCTCTAAACCCATTATATCTCTTCCTATGGGCCACTTCAGAACAGCATGTTACAATATCTACTTCTGACAAAGACCTGCTTTGCACATTAAACATTTAGGACTATATTTTTCCATAAAGAACACTGTTCTCTTTTAATTTTCTCTAAATACATAGTCTTCAAGATCTATATTTAATTCTCCCACTTTTGTTAGAGATATTCATACAGAGATATTTTTCTTTCCTCTTGACTATAAGAAAACAAGGGCTGGGGATGTAACTCAATGGTAGGGCACCTGCCTAGCATGTGTGAGGTCCTGGATTCAATCCTCAGCACTGCAAAAACATAATTTCTTTTTTTTAAAAAAAGGAGAAAGAAAATAAAAAAGACTACATAAAAACGATGCCAAAAAGTATCTGCCTCGGAGCTGTCTTGTTTGGGATTTATACTGGGAGTGGTGGGGACTGTGGTGAAATCCAGAATGCATGCCCACCCTAAAGGGGGCATCGCTTATCTCTAGACGATTATTGTTAGTTAGGAATCCAGCATTGCTAGATCTTGCCTTTCTCAGGACTCTTGAGTCCAGATTTTTCCAACTGTGTTATTCAGGACAGACTAACCAGGCTATGTTGTAGTAACAAATAGACCCCAAAATACCATTGGTTTAGCGCGTCATACAGAGTGCATTATACTGGTGCCAGCCAACAGGGATCTCTTACAACTGACAACTCAGGCAACCAAGATCCCTTTATGTGATGCTGCCACCTCAATATGTGTTTTCCAAGTCACCAATGCAGGAGTAGAAAGAGGTAGAAGATGTCCCCCAGGCATTAAGTGCCTTGGCCAGGAAATGATCGTTCCAACTCACAGTCCATTGACTGTGTCCAGATCTTTCATAGACCCTCACATAGGTCTTGAGTGGGACCTCAGATTCTGTCTAACAAGCTACCAAGTACTTTTATCGCTTCTTGTTCGTGGACTACATTTTAAGTACCCATAGTGGTGAGATTTCAAGTTAAGTCCTGGAGTTGCCTCTAATGGTATGGCCTTGAGCAAGCTACTCCACAGTTCTGAGACCGGGTTTCCTAACCTACAAAATAAGATGAGTTTGAAAGTCTCTTCCTACTTTAACTCTATGATTCCAGGACCTCATTACCACATGCAGGTAGTGCCTTCTCTCATTCTTTCTTTCCTCCAGCCAACATATTTTTATGTCCATCATATGCAAGGGCCCCAGGATAGAAGGTTGAGCAACTGCCATCTGTGTTCAGTTGGGCAAACCAGAAAAAGTAGACACTGTGCCAGAGGTACAAGTACAGACAGTGCTAGGCAAGTCAGGTGTCTCAAGCTGTTGTTCTTCGGTTCGATGTCCAAATAACCAAACCCAGGCCCTACAAGAATGAAAGACGATGCTATTAATAGTTACACTGGGATGACCAGGAGGATCCTGTTCTTAGGGCCTCACAAAGCCCCAGTTCTTTCCAGACTTTTGTTTTGTTTTTACTTTTAATTTCTTACAACTCTATTAGATTTTTTTCTTTCTTTTTGGTACAGGGATTGAACTCAACCACTGAGTCACATCCCAGCATTTTATTTATTTATTTATTTAATTTCAGACAAGGGCCTTGCTAAGTTGTTTAGGGCCTCACTAAATTGCTGAGGCTGACCTCCAACTTGCAATCCTCCTGCCTCAGCCTCCCAAGTCGCTGGGATTATAGGATTATAGGCATGTGTCATCACACCCCACAAGAATTATTTTTTAAAAATCAAACTTTATTGCGTATATTTGAAATTTACAACATGATGTTATGGGACACATACAGATAGCAAAATCGTAACTATAGTGAAGCAAATTAGCATATCTCATTTAGTTACTTTTGTGGCAAAAATATCTAAAATCTATCTATCTAACAAAGACCTTTACTACAACACAATTTTATTAACTGTAGCCTCAAGTTGTAATCAGATCTCAAGACCTGTTCATCCTACATCCTTCCAGACTTTCAAGTCCTCTTTATTTTCCCCACTCTTCACCTCTTCCTGTCCTCCTTGCTTATGTCCTCAAGTGTCCCATTGCATTACCTTGAAAACCCATTGCGGGAGAACAATGGCTTGTGTTGCCATGGCAAAGACAGCACCAAGTCCTTGCGTAATCCCGCTCACATTCAGAGTTCCTGAGCAGCTGCTCTGGAGGTGGGTGAAAACAACCCACCATTTCAGCTTTTATAACCCATTCAGGAGTGAGAGTGTTATTTTTGGGGCACAATAATGTAAAAGCTCGTGCCATCTTGGGAGAGAAATGTCTTCAACCCTTTAGGGAAATGAAATGGGTTATCTTTTCTTTTCCAGCCAGTGTCCAGAATGAGTTCTTTCTTTGTAGTAATAGGAAATGATTCACTACTTACTTCTACCAAAGGTTTTAACTGGAGCTAAACACACTCAACACAGAGAGTTTTAAACTATTAGAATATAGGGCATTGTCCTACTTGATGGCGTTTGTGTTAAGATAAAATTAATATCCCTAATTCTTCCTGGGTTTTGGAGATAAAGGTGACGTCCTTCATTCCAAATGTCCCAGAGAATCATCAGATACAAGCGAATGGGATCTTAGTTTGTATTACCACCCACAAAGTACCCTGAAGCAAGGATTTTGCTGCGAGTGATTTATTCAGGACCACCGTGAGACAGTGAGTAAGGAACACAGGGAAGGGGGAAAGCCAAGCAAGCATAAGCTAATGAGCAGATTTCTGTTGTGGTTAACTGGGGCTGGATCCTGCTGAGGACCCTCAGAAAGTCTGCTAGAACTTGCTTCAAAATTGTCCCACAGAGGGGAAAAGGGTACACTTGTACATTGTTGGTGGGACTGCAAATTGGTTCAACCATTCTGGAAAGCAGTATGGAGATTTTTTAGAAAACTTGGAATGGAACCACCATTTGACCTAGCTATCCCACTCCTTGGTATATACCCAAAGGATTTAAAATCAGCATACTACAGTGACACAACCCCATCAATGTTTATAGCAATTCACAATAGCTAAGCTATGGAACCAACCTAGGTTCCCTGCAAGAGATGATTGGATAAAGAAAAAGTGTGTATGTGTGTGTGTGCATATACACACGATGGACTATTACTCAGCCATAACAAAGAATGACTATAACTTTTCCTGATAAATGGATGGATCTAGAGACTATCATGCTAAATGAAATAAGCCAATCCCGAAAAACCAAAGGTCAAATGATTTCTCTGATATGTGGAAGTTAACTCACAAAAAGGCGGGGTGCATGAAAAATAGAAAATAGAACTTCAGTGGAGTAGACAAAGAGAAATGAAGGGAGGAGGGATAGGAAAAGGAAAGAGAGTAGAATGAATCTGACAGAACTTTCCAAAGTACATATGTGAATATACCACAGTGAATCTCATCATCATGTACATCCACAAGAAATTAATTTAAAAAAAGAAAAAGACTATGGGTAAATGGCAGAAAGATCAATAGAAGGAAGGGAGTAAGGGAGCAGGGAAAGGATAGGGAAGGAGAGGTACTGAGAACTGAATTAGAACAAGATATATTCCATGCTTTTGTAATTATGTCAAAAGGATTCTACTGTCATGTATAACTAAAAAGAACCAATGAAATTTAAAAAAATAAAATAAAACCCCAATATTTAAAAAATTGTCCAACAGAAGCCGGGCGTGGTGGCTCACGCTTGTAATCCCAGCACTTTGGGAATCTGAGACAGGAGAATTTTGAGTTCAAAGCCAGCCTCAGCAATGGCGAGGCGCTAAGCAACTCAGTGAGACCCTGTCTCTACATAAAACACAAAATAGGGCTGGGGATGTGGCTCAGTGGTCGAGTGCCCCAGAGTTCAATCTCCAGTACCAAAAAAAAAAAAATTGTCCAACAGAGGGCAAGAGAGTTGGAGCATTAACGCACCAACTCCCATCACAGTGATTGAGGGTTGCTTTCGGGCCATTAACTATCTGACAACTTCTGGCCTATTCTGGAGTGAATTAAACTGCCACACCAAGGTCAGAGAATGTCGTGAGACAAAAAGATTTAGGAAGTCCTCAGTGGCGCAGTGACAGCATGTGCTACAAGGGTCATGCTCAGGTTCACAGATGAATTGCCTCAGCCTCCATCTGGGATTACAGGCATACACCGCTGCACCAACTGGTATGGTCTTCTGAAAGACCATTTTTGCCTTGCAGGTTCTATTTGGCTATAAGTAAAGCAACAGAAATAGCTATTGCTATTGACCGTGGAGCAAAAGCAATTTGGAACTGAAACCTTTACCACTTGCGCTTCCCATCCCCCAACTTCAACTCAGAGTAAATGAGGTCATCCCTCTCTGTAGAGTCAGCACAAGTCTAGGCAGAAGATGACACCATTGACACTCAGTTGAAAACCGAGACAGCAGCATTTAAAGTCACAGGAAAAAAAAAAAAAACAAAGGCTCAGACTCTATCATATACTGTCTACGCAGGTAGCAATCATAATTATAGGTGATAGCCATGGGAATCAAGTCCAGTGAGTAGAGGATATCCAGCATAGTACCTGGCACCCACAAGAGATTTGCAGACAAATAAGAAGGCCCAGATATACATGTTTTAATTCTTCTTCTGAAAACAAAACAAAACACTTGTGTTTTCTTTTTGTTTATTAAAATAATACATGTTTCTGGCAACTGTAGAAAACTTAGCAAATACACAAAAAGAAGGAGAAAAAATATAACTTCATTTTATGGTCTTTAATAAATATGTAAACAAAGTTTATAAATTTGTAAATATGTAAACTTTAGGTATTTTATAATGTATAAGGAGCCAGTTGGGATCCTTCTACATATATGGTTTTATATCCTGTTTTCCATGTAGCATACATAGGCTATATGATTCTGTACATCACTGAAAATTCTTTCAAAAATTTCTATCATCCCAATCATATTCCATCACCCGAATGTGCCACAAACCATTTGGCAATTCTTCCATGAATTTCCATTTACATCAACTGTGGCGAATGTTTCTATGCTGTGCATTTGACATCTGGGTATTTTGTTGGGGTACTCTCACGTGTGTGATAAAAGAGTCAAAAGACAAGTCCTGAAGTCTGGAGACTTAGTTCTAATGGCCTCCTTCTCCCAGTGGTCTTCAGTGGAAATCTGTGTCACACACAGATGGTTTTCCTCGACTGGAGTTGCAGGTCAGGTTTGTCAACACACAGGATCAGAATCCTCCAGCTTGCAGAAGCCCCAGAGATGATCTCTTCCCACATTCTCTTTGCTTTTCAGATAAGAAAATTGAACCTCAAAGTGGTTATGTCACTTGCCTGTTTTGGCAATTATCTATCACTTCTCCTGGGCACACATGTAAACCCTTAACAGGCCTCTCTGAGAGCAGTACCAATGGACCAGACTTGGCCAGGCCATTGGACTCCAGGCTTGGGTTGTTTTTAGAAATTAAATTACATCATAGACTGGCCAGACAGACAGCTGCTCAGCCAGAAGGGAGCCTGAAAATGTACCTCCTTCCTCATCAGCTGACAACACATAAGATAGACTATCTCTTCCCACACTGGGAAGAGCCACGTGCTTTGGCAGTGTGCCTAGGAGCAAAAGTAGACCTTTGGGGGACATAGTCCACTGGGTCAGACCAAGTCAATAAAATCCACAGTGCAAAAGGCAACAACAGCACTTTTTTTGCACATGTGCTTGTGTGTGTGTTTGTAATACTTGGGACTGAACCTAGAGGTACTCTACCACTGAGCTACACACCCAGCCCTTTTTATATTTTATTTTTTTATATATATTTTTAGTTGTCAATAGATCTTCATTTTATTTACATGCAGTGCTGAGAATCAAACCCAGTGCCTCACACATGCTAGGCAAGCGCTCTACCACTGAGCTGTGATCCCAGCCCCTTATTTTTTATTTTGAGACAAGGTCTCACTAAGTTGCCACGGCTGGTCTTGAACTTGCGATCCTCCTGCCTCTGCCTCCCTAGTCCCTGGGATTACAGGTATGCACCGCTGCACTTGGCCAAAGAAAGCACTTTCCATGTGCTTGCCTAATTTCCTCTTTTATTTGTTGAACAGAGACTTGAACTCCCAAGTATAGGGTGTATTTCACAGACAGTATCAGAGCTCTGCTTATATATATCCTTCAGCTTGTGAGTCAATTCCATGTAAGCATGGAGATCTCACAGAACTCCTCCATTTAGATCTCATTATCTCAAAGTTTTTCATGTGCTATCTCCTAGCTACAAAAGAGGCTTAGAAATAGACTTTTTTTTTTTTTTTTTGGTACCAAGGCACTTGACCACTGAGCCACATCCCCAGCCCTATTTCGTGTTTTATGTAGAGACAGGGTCTCACTGAGTTGCTTAGCACCTCGCCATTGCTGAGGCTGACTTTGAACTCGCTTTTCTCCTGTCTCAGCCTCCCAAAGTGCTGGGATTACAGGCATGCGCCACCGCGCCCAGCAGAAATAGACTGTTTTTGTTGGATACGTTGCTAAAATCAGAGTTGTTTTACTAAGTGAGGAAGAGAGAATGGCTGTTGGGTTAGGTCACCAGCAGTCTGCCTTACCAAGAAAGATTCAAGGTTTACCAATGCCTGATGCAGAGGGCTGCAGTGACAAGGACAAGGAACAGGGAGGGGTGTGTTGAACCTCTGTTTTCAAAACTACCGAACTAGTTCTCTCCTTCGCACCTACCTTACCTATGCAGAACACAGACAATCAGAATAAAACAAAATTCAAAAAGCTTAGTGTCCATTGTCTATGACTATACAACAAGATTTTTACAGTCTCAGATTACAAAGATTTATTATTTCTTATCATTTTCTGGGTTGGCTGGGCTCAGCTGTACATCCCTACTGCTCTTACTAGGAGTTTGCTATGCAATCGCTGGCAGCTCCATCCGTTCAAGAGGGTCTAAGCTTGCCCCTCTCCAAAAGTCTCTCATCCATCAACAGTCTTGCACAGGCTCCATGCCTTGAGGTTGAGAACATTCCATGAGGGGGAAGGTGGAAGCTACAAGATCTCTTGAGACCTGGAACTTGCAAAACATCACTTCTGCTACATTCAGTTAGCCAAAGCAAGTTGCAAAGCTAGACCAGATTTAAGAGCAATGAGAGGTAGAAATTAGACCTCATCTTTGGGTGGAGGAGCTGCAAAGCCATGCTGTAAAAGGAGCATGGACTCAGGCAGGTGGGATTCACTGGGAACTGTACCCTTGACAATCTATCATAGACCTTTTCCAAATAAACTGCCTAGAGCTCCTAGGGCGAAGCCTACTCCATTCTGGAATGTTAGGATCTTATAATCTCAAGACCTGTCCTCTTTTTGTTCATTCTAAATCAGTTCTATAACAACTAAGCCCTGCCCGCATAAACAGAACTCTCAGTTAAGAGAGAGGCCGAGTAGAGAGACCATATAAAGGAAATCACTATCAATGACCTTAAAAAATCCATGCAGTGTGTGAGGCACTGGGTTGGATTCTCAGTACTGCATATAAATAAATAAAATAAATAAAGATCTATCGACAACTAAAAAAATTTTTTAAATTAAAAAAAATAAATTAAAAAAAATCCATACAGGCTCTTTTTTTTTTTTTTTTTTTTTTTTTTTTTTTTTTTTTTTTTTTTTTTTTTTTTTTTGTACTGGGGATTGCATCCAGAGGCACTAAAGCACTGAGTTATATCCCCAGCCCTTTTTATTTAGAGACAGGGTCTTGCTAATTACCTAAGGCCTCCTAAATTGCTGAGACTAGCTTTAAACTCACTATCCTCCTGCCTCAGCCTCCCAAGCTGCTGCTGGCATTACAGGCATATACCACAGCGCCCCTCTATTATGTTACATTTATGAGAGAAAAGCACAAGAAAAATCCTTGAAAGTATAATAGCAGATAAAATAGTTCAGTAGAGAGGGGGGAAAGAATAAAGGAAATCTTCCAGAAAATGGAACAAAACCAAAGAAATAGAAAAGATAATGAACACTGAAAACCACTCTAGGAGGGGTGACATCCAAATAATAGAAGAATGAAGAGATAATGTGGAAACCAAAGAAAGAAAATGATTAAGTGCAGATCAACATTTCCTACAAAGACCGAAGTCCTTAGTTTGAATCTTCTGAGTGCCTGATGTAATATTTTCTCCTAACAGGAGACCCAAATCTGGAGGTACCAAAATGAAACTTCAGAATGTTATGGATTAAGAGAGGCCCTAACGGCTTCCTAGAAAGGTCAGAAAGAACAGGTCACCAATAAGGGTCAAGAATTATACTGGTATCAGTTGGGCACTTGGTGCACACCTGTAATCCCAGCAGCTGGGAAGGCTGAGGCAGGAGGATCACAAAGTCAGCCTCAGCAACAGCACAGCTGAGACCCTGTCACAGTGAGACTCTGACTCTAAATAAAATACAAAATAGGGCTGGGGATGTAGCTCAGTGATTGAGTGCCCCTAAATTCAATCCCTACTCCTCCTTCCCCCCATAAAAATGCTAGAAGGATATGAAAAACAACAAAGGAAAAGTAAACCAGTTAACACAAGGCAATCTGAGATTAGACAGTCTTCAGCAGAGTCCAGCAGACATGGGAGTGGACCTGTAGCTCAGTCCCATTCAGAGCCACAGAACTACTCAGCTAATCCCTAGACTGGTGAGAGATAACAAATTGTTTTTGTTTTAAACCACCAAATTTGGGAGTGATTTGTTCCACTGTAATAGCTGACTGATACAGAAAGAGAATATTTTATTTGAATGCTAAAAATATTCTTCTTTAGTTTTGGCAATCCATTGGAGTCCAGCCAGGGGTAATATTTACCTCATTATCATAACATGGACTCTGTTTTTTGAATTTTGACATTTTAGGAGTAAGTTAAAAACAAAGCCCAGGCCAGGCATGATGATGCACACCGTAACCCCAGCTACTCAAGAGGCTGAGGCAGGAGGATCGAAAGTTCAAGAACAGCCCGGGAAACTTAGCAAGACCCTGTTTCAAAATAAAAAGGGCTGGGGATGTGGTTTAGTGGTAGAGTGCCCCTGGATTCAATCCCTTGTACCCACCCCCCAAAATTAAATACCCAGAAGGCTTCCTTATGGTTACAAAACAGAATGTTAGGTATTATCAACCTAAGAAATGAAAAAGTCAAAGGAAAACTGAGAAAACTTGAAAGGAGAGCAGGGGGCTGGAGAAAATGGGGAAGTAGGCTTAGCAGCACTGTGTGTCTGTCTTAGTGGTAGGATCAAGAGCAATCATCAGAAGCTGATGGAGGGTTGGGGTTGTGGCTCAGCGGTAGAGCGCTCCCTTAACATGTGCGAGGCCCTAAGTTCAATCCTCAGCACCACATAAAAATAAATAAAGACATTGTGTCCAACAAACTACAATTATATATATATAAAAAGAAGGTTTAAGTAAATGATTGAAGGCTGAAAGGTAACCAACCAGTGCAGGGAGGAGATAGAAAAGCTGAACTGAATGAACGCTCCCCGTGTTCTGTATCTCAAGCATGAGAAGTTGATTCTTCTATTGTTTTTTTTAATTGAGATATGGAATAGCCAATGACGTGCGTGCATTGCATAATCTTAAGTAAACAGCCTGATGAATTTTTACATGTGTGTATATCAGTGCAACCATCACCCAGATTGAGATGTAGAACATTGCCAGCACCCCAAAAGTTCCCTCATGCTTCTTTCCCGTCAATCCTCGTAGAAGTAACTTCTGTTCTGACTTCTAGCATAATCCATCTGTTTTGTCTGTTCTTGATCTTCAGAAAAGTGAAATTTAAAAGAATGTACTAGTGTGTCTGTCTTCTTTCACCAAACATAATGAAATGCACTTACATTGCTGCACATCTCTGTAGTTTTTTGTTTGTTTATTTTTGTTGTACCCAGGATTGAACCCAAGGGTGCTCTATCACTGAGCTACATCCCCAGCTCTTTCTTTTCTTTCTTTCTTTTTTTTTTTTAAACAGATTCTTTCTAAATTACCCAGGCTAGCCTTGAACTTGCAATCTTCCTACCCCACCCTCCCAAATTGCTAGAATTACAAGTATGCACCACTGCATCCAGCAATTCATTCTTTTTTTAGCCTTGAACTTGCAATCCTCCTACTCCAGCCTCCCAAATGGCTAGAATTACAAGTATGCACCACTGCATCCAGCAATTCATTCTTTTTTTCCCCCACCAATGTAATATCCCAAATTCTTTTTTTCCATATTTTTATTGATGCATTATAATTAGTTCATTTTTTATTGTAATGTGATTTTCCATTGTATTACTATATCAGAGTTTATCCATTTTTCTGTTGATAGACATGTGGGTTGTTCCTGGTTTGGGGCTATTACGAATGAAACTGCTATGGACTTTCCTGTACTTGTCTGTCTTGTCTATTAGTATGAAGCTCTTTTTTTTTTTTTTTTTTTTTCCTGGTGGTATTGGGTATTGAACCCAGAGACATTCTACCACTGAGCTACATCCCCAGCCCTTTTTATTGTATTTTGAGACTGGGTCTCACTAAGTTGCCCAGGCTGGCATGAACTTGGGATTCTCTGGCCTCAGCCTCCCAGGTCGCTGAGATTACAAGTGTGCACCACCATGACCAGCATGAAGCTCATTCTTAACTAAGGTCTTTTTTACTTGCCATTTCCTCTGCTTGGACCATGTTATCTCCAGCTCCTTGCATGACATGCTTCTTTTCACTACTGAAGTCTCAGCTGTCAGATGGTGGCTGAGGGGAACAACATGGAGGCTCGATCACTTGGGGACTGGCTGGGAACCTTTCCCTTCTTGTAGTTTCAGGGCCTTTTATGTGGTTTGTTTGGGTGTTAGTTTGAGCTTCCTCAAAGCATAGCAGCTTCAGGGAAGCTGGACTATTTACATGGCCGCTAAGAGTTTCAAGAGCAAATATTCCAGCAACCAAGGAAAACTCCATTGCCTTTTATGGCCTGGCCTTGGAATTCATACACACTGTATGAACCATGTTCTATTGGTTACAAGTAAGTCATCAAACCACCCAAATATAAGGGTAAGGAAAATAAGCTCCATGTCTTGATAGGCAAGTGGTGATATTCTAGATGAGCACATGAGATGGAAAAATGCTGTTACAGCCAGTTTTGGGGTGATACACTCCATCCTTCTGTCTAAACCTTATTTTATTTTCTTCATAGTATTTTTTATTATTGGACATTATCTTATTTATTTCTTTGTTTTCGACCAGTCATCTTCCTTTACTAGAATATATGCTCTAAAATGGCAGGAACTCTTATTATTCTCTGCCTTATCACTAGTACCTGAATAGTGCACATTGTGGGTGTTAAACACATTTTTTGAATAAATTATAAGAATTTTGTAGCAGAGAATCAATGCATGCCTTAGGATTATAAGACAAGTAATTGAGGGCTAGAGTTGTGGCTCAGTGATAGAGTGCTTGCCTGGCATGTGTGAGGCCCTGGATTCAAGCCTCAGCACTGCATATAAATAAATAAAATAAAAGATCCATTGACAACTGAAAGGTTTTTTTAAAAAAACAAGTAATGGAAATACAAACACATTTTTAGAAATGTGGACTTAACCACTCAAAGAACTAAAACCAGAAATAGTTGAAAGAAGTTACCTGTAAGGTGCAAGATGGGGAGAGGAAAGGTGAATAGAGGATTAGAGCTTTTCTGTGCCACTTGTACACATGAGACTTTTTAAATTCTATGTACTTTTATTTCAATATTAAAATTTAAAAAAAATACAAAGGTCATTGTAGAGCTGGGTGTGGTGGTACACGCCTGTAATCCCAGGTGCAGAAGGATCTAGAGTTCAAAGCTAGCCTCAGCAAAAAAGTGAGGCACTAAGAAACTCAGTGAGACCCTGTCTCTAAATAAAATACAAAATAGGGTTGAGCCAATCTGGAAAGCAGTATGGAGACTTCTTTAAAAACTTGGAATGGAACCACCTTTTGATCCAGCTATTCCACTCCTTGGCCTATACCCTAAAGACTTAAAAACAGCATACCACAGTAATGCAGCCACCTCAATGTTTATAGCAGCTCAATTCACAACTGCAAAACTGTGGAAGCAACCCAGATGCCCTTCAATAGATGAATGGATAAAGAAAATGTGGTACATATACACAATGGAATATTATTCAGCAATAAAAGAGAATAAAATTATGGCATTTGCAGGTAAATGGATGGAATTGGAGAACATTATGCCAAGTGAAGTAAGCCAATCCCAAAAAACCAAATGCCGAATGTTCTCTCTGATTAGTGGATGCTGATTCATAAGGTGGGTGGGAATGGGGAACATAGGAGAAATGGAGGAACTCTGGATGGGGAAGGGAGGAGGTGGGGGGAGGGAAAGGGGAAGGGGTGTAGTAAAGAAGGCTGATTGAGATGGTCACCACTACCCTTGGTACATGTATGAAGACACAAATGGTGTGACTCTATCTGGTTGGCAAAAAATGGAAAAATTGAGCATTATATATGTACTATGACTTGAGATAGTCACTGTACCACTGAGCCACAGCCCAGCCCCTCATCATTTATTCTTTTTCCTCAGCCACAGAACAATAGTGTGCGGGGCTTTGTTTTGTTTTGTTAGCTATTACTGTATTGCCAAAACTCGATGATTTAAAACCATCAATTTATTATTTTCGACAATTCCATGGGCAGAAGTGTGAACAGGTCCCTAATCTCCTTTCCAAGTGATGTCTGGAGTGTGATGTCCAGCCTATCTGAAACCTTAGGATGACTGCAAAGGGTGAGGACTGATAATATTGGGGTCATGTGTCTGGGACTTCAGCTTAATTTGTCAATCAGGTGCCAAGTCTCTGTGTGATTTCCAGCCTATCTGAAACCTTAGGATGACTGCAAAGGGTGAGGACTGATAATATTGGGGTCATGTGTCTGGGACTTCAGCTTAATTTGTCAATCAGGTGCCAAGTCTCTGTGTGATTTCAGAGCCTTTCCCTCTCACTGAGGTCTTTCTGGTGGAATAGTCTACCTTCTTGCAAAGCAGCTCTGGAAGGGTTAGGGATGTAGCTCAGTGACAGAGCACTTGCCTAGTTTGGGCAAAGCCCTGAGTTCAATCCTCAGTACCACAGAAAACAAAACCCACAAGCAAAGCAGCTCTGGGCTCCCAGAGCTGAACCTTAAACCTGGAACTCAAGGGCATTTCTTGAAAGTCACAGGCCCAGACTAGATTCAGGGAAGGGACACAGGGGCATGAGCACCAAGAAGGGTGGGTCACTAGGAGGCACCATTGTAACAAACCTCCCCTGCACCAGGCAGAAATGAATCCAAATACTCTCTTCTTGGTTTACTGGCTATTTGGCCTTGGCTTAATTTCGTAACTTCTCTGAACCACTATTTCCTTGCTTATCTGTAAGATTAGCAGGATGTAATTCCTCCTAGGTAGGATCATTCTGTGCTTTGAATTGAAAATCGTGCCTGGCTCCATTGCTGCATGGAGTTTCATAGAAAGAACTCGAACACTAAAAAGACGTGTAAACTGTAAACCTGAAGAAGGAAGCTCCTGGCAACCTGAAGAAATCTTTAGGAGGACTTTATTTATTAGTTATTGTGTTTTTTTGTTTGGTTTTGGTTTTTGGCAGTACTGGGGATTGAACTGAAGGCCTCACACATGCTAAACAAGCATTCTACCACTGAGCTACATCCTCAGTCCTTTTTCTGGCGAGGGGGACTTTAGACTTCCAAGGAACCAGAAGTTGGACCCAAAGATATTTAAATCTGAAGTTAAAAAGACAAAAGAAGAAGGAGGAGGAGGAGGAGGAGAAGAAGGAGGAGAAAGCAATCAAAGTGGAAAAAAATTGATATTGTTGATACTGTTGTATGATTGTGAGCATGCAGAGTTTCTTCCTTTTTATTTTTTCTCTCCGTCATCTTACCTTTTTTTTCTTTGTTATGCCAACCTCTGGGCTTGATTTTAAGTTTACTCTTTCTCTTCTTACCTATCATTGAATAGTTTCCTCTCCTAGTAACTTTTTATTCTCTCCAAAAATTTGGAGCTTCAAGAAAACCCTCCCCATGTTCATCCAACTTCCCTTGGTGAAAATTTTTTGTATAAAATGGACTCGGGGGATAGGGTATAGCTCAGTGGTAGAGTGCTTACCTAGCATGTGTGAGGCACTGGGTTCAAATCCTCAACACCACATAAAAATAAAAAAAGATATTGTATCTATCTAGAACTAAAAAACTAAAATAAAAATGGACTGGAACCTGTCACAGCTCACTAAAGTAGGGTTGAGGGACTATGGGAAAGAAGGGGAAACATTCAGGTCTCAGACGCCCGTTCCAGGAACTCTTTCACAGAACCAACCCAACACAACAGCCTGCCCTATCTTTAAGACTATTTTAAGAATGGGATTCTAATTAGAATAACTTGTACTCCATGTGTGTATGTCGAAATACACTCTACTGTCATGTATATCCAAAAAGAATAATTTAGCTGGGCATGGTGGTGCACACCTATAATCCCAGCACTTCAGGAGGCTGAGACAGGAGAATCGCGAGTTCAAAGCCAACCTCAGCAATTTAGTGAGGCGCTAAGCAACTCAGTGAGACCCTGTCTCTACATAAAACACAAAATAGGGCTGGGAATGAGGCTCAGTGGTCGAGTACCCCTGAGTTCAATCCCCAGTACCAAAAATTAAAAATAAATAAAAAGAACAATGTAAAAACAAACAAACAAACAAACAAAAAAGTCTGTTTTTACTTAGGAACTGATGACAGAACTGTCCACTGTGACCTCAGGACTCACTTTGTATTGTCATAACACCAGGCAGAGCTTGCCAGATCCCTCAAGCAACAAAAGTGCCAGTTGAGCTTTCATTCCTAACAACTGTACAGATTTCCCTGTCATGATAAAGTCCTCAATCTTTTATTTGCTCTCTCCATATCCCAGAGGCCACCCTGGCCTGTCCATGTGTGTCCTAGATTGCAATCCTATTGTTTGTTGCCAAGTAAAAAGTTCCTTGGCTGGTGACGCCTGTGTACATTTTTTTGTCTGACTTTGACACTCTCTAGAAATTTCCCCTAGCCTAGTTCCCATAACTGGTTACCTCTTCAGGAAGAAATAACAGAACTCATACCCCATAGGAGGTCCTCAGAATTGTGCCCTCCTTCCTGGCATTCTGCCCAGTCGTTTCCACTATTAGGCCCCTCCTCACAGACTGAGGCTCCCTGAACTAAAGAGATTTGTGAGTAAGTGACCTTTAACCCAATGAGAATCCTCCTCCCACAATCTGGGCTAATCTTCTTAGGTGTTAATATTTAGCATTACCTTGTACTACTTAGCTACCTATAAGGGCAATTTCTTGAACCCTTCTCAGCAAAACCTTTTAAAATACTTCCTTACTTCTTTTTTTTCCCCAATTTATTCTAATTAGGTTTACATGACAACAGAATGCATTTTGATTCATTGTACACAAATGGAGCACAACTTTTTATTTCTCTGGTTGTATACAATATAGAATCGTACCATATGTGCAGTCATACATGAACCTAGGGCATTGTAGTCCTTCGCATTCCACCATCTTTTCTGCCCCCATATCCCATCCTCTCTTGTCCCTCCCCTTTGACCAAAGTTTCTCCATTCTTCCCATGCCCCCTCCTACATTTTGGATCAGCATCCACTTATCAGACAGAACATTCGGCCTTGGGTTAAAACACTTTCTTACTTCTTCTCCCTGCTTTGTGTCTCTGTTGTTGTTTTGAGCTGGGGTTTCACTGTGTTGTCCAGACTAGCCTTGAACTTCTGGGTTCAAGTGATCCTTCTGCCTCAGCCTCCCACATAGCCCGAGCTACAGTACACACCATTGAGCCTGGCTCCAATACTCTTTTTTTTTTTTTTTTTTTTTTAGTTGTAGATGGACACAATGTCTTTATTTTATTGCTTTGTATGTGGTGCTGAGGATCGAACCCAGGACCTCACACATGCGAGGCAAGCGCTCTATTACTGAGCTACAATCCCAGCCCTTCAATACTCTTTTTTTTTTAATATTTTATTTTTTTTTAGTTGTAGATGGACACAATGTCTTTATTTTATTGCTTTGTATGTGGTGCTGACGATCGAACCCAGGGCCTCACGTATGCAAGGCAAGCGCTCTACCACTGAGCTACAATCCCAGCCCCCTTCAATACTCTTTTAATGGGAATTTCTAGTCTAGCAAAGGGCTGGTACAGATGACTATTCCTTTGAAAGCCAAGGATTTGATGACAGACACAGGAATTATTTCTCAGAGTTGCTATCAACCAGAGGACAATTTGCACATTATTAAAAATCTGTAATAAATGTACAAGTGAAGAAGGTGATCCATGCTTTTTAAGCTTGGAAGAGCAGATTCTGGTTCTATGGGCCCAGGGTGGTGTCTCAGCTTCTGCATGTCTATGGAAGCTCCCAGGAGATATTGCTGCTGCTGCTGCTGCTGCTGCTGCTGCTGCTGGTATAGGAACCACAGTCAGTATGTTAGTCACAGTTCTCCAGAGAAACAGAACTAATAGGAGACACACACACACACACACACACACACACACACACCTCTCTGCCCAAGTTATTGTATAGTTGTATATGGATATTTATTATGGAAATTGGCTCACAAATTATAGAAAACAAAAAGCCCCACAATCTTCTGCTGTCAGAAAAGGCTGATGATGTAATGCAGTCTGAATGTGAAGCTCCCAAAACCAGGCACTCTGATGTTTGAGGACGGGAGATGGATGCCTCAGCTCAAAAAGACAGGGAGTTTGTCTTTCTTCTGCTTTTTGGTTTTATTCAGATCCTTGATGGATTGGACAATGCCTGCCTAGTTTGTGAGGGTGGATCTCCTTTATTCGATTCACTGACTCAAATGTTAATACTTTCTGAAAACACCCTCCCAGACACACTCAGAAATACTGTTTCATCAGCCATCAGGACATCCTTTAGCCCAGTCAAGTAGACACACACAATTAACTGTCACATTGAGCAAGGGAATGCTACTACATAGTATGGGAAGGAAGTGACAGACAAAGGACATCTTCCTACAGCTCAGAGCCAGCAAACATCTCTGTTTTTCCAAGCATCTCTGAACAGTTAAGAGCCTGGATGTGAGGTCAGACAGAGCTGTGTTCATCTCGGCTTTCCACTCACTGTGTGGTCTCAGGCAAGTCATTTAACTTCTCTGTGACCCAGTTTCCACACGTTTAAAAAAAAGGGGGGTGGAGATAATATCTGCTTCACTGAATTGTCAAGGAGATTTTATGCCACCATGAGTCTGATGGCTTAGCAGAGAATCTGGTACAGAGTTGGCCTCTAAAAGCAGCACAGCGTCTTGCTATTGCAAGGACAGAATCCACAGACTAAGCATGCTAAGCAAGATCCCACTAAGCAAGGGCCTGCTGTCTTCAGCTTTTCCATACCGCCAGTGAGGATGTGGCTATGTTTTCACAGGTCCAGAGTTAATAAACAGCCATGTCAGTGGATGTGTTCCCTGTGTTCTCTGATTGAACAGGCACACTTGAGTCGCCCTGGGGCAAAATGAAGTCATGCTTCAGAAGCATGAAGAGAAAGCTTCTTTCTCATTCCCTGTCACACCCTCTGATGTTGAGGTGTCTTTCACCAGTGTTTTTTTTTTTTTTTCCTGTTTTTAAGTTCATGTAACACCATTGTCATAGATTCTTCTCAAATAGAAGAAAAAAAAATATTTCAGAATTCTTGTGAATTTTCTTTTCCTACACACAAACACACACACACACACACACACACACACACACACACACGTTTTTCTTTGGGGCCCTGTACTCCACGTCTAAGCTTCTGGCTTTTCCAGACTTCCTAATTAAACTTCAATACCTGCATATCCTTTAAGGATTTATTCTGGGCCAGGATTTTATTCAATCCCAGCAACTCTGGAGGCCAAGGCAGGAGGATCATAAGTTCCAGGCCAGCGTGGGCAACTTAGCAAGATCCTGTCTCAAAATAAAATAAAAAGAGCTGGGGATGTAATTCAGTTGTAGAGTAGCTCTGGGTTCAATCCCTCAAACCACAAATTCATTAATTAAGGATTTATTCCGTTTGCTCAAACTTTTAAACCACTTGGAAAAACAAACAAACAGACAACTCTGCAGACAAGCAGAAAACAGAACTATCCAAACTTTTTCTCTGGGTTTCTGCTTGTTTTGATTCTTGCAGGTTACACCCACATGTTGTTTAAATTTTACTGATGATTCAGCAGAAGCTGCTACCAGCAAAACCAGTTGTTTTAATGGCTGAGAACACCCTTTTTGCTGGCCTGATTGCCTGTGATAATGACAACAGCCTGATTTCAGAAGGTGAAACTCGACTGTCTCAAGATGCTCGTGAAGAATTGTAGCAACAGTGTGTATGACTAATTCATTAACTTAGATCCTCAAATTTACTTTTTACTTATAAGACTGGTTCATTTTAGTTGTGTAAAAAAGATTGTGTCTTGGGCTAGGACTGTGGCTCAATGGTAGAGTGCTTGCCTCGTATGTGGGAGGCACTGGGTTCGATCCTCAGCCCCACATATAAATAAATGAATAAATAAAGGTCAATCAACAACTTAAAAATAAAAAAAAAAGACTATGTCTTGAGCAAAGTCCTCTTCTTTTCATTTTGCAACTTGAAGCAAATTCCTAAATTTCAATTGCTACAATTTCTAACCTAAGAGACCCAAATTGGACAGTGGGAAGTGCAGAGTATAGCACTGTTAAGAAATAAAGGAAAGGGCCTGGGATTGTGGCTCAATAGTAGAGCGCTTGCCTTGCATGCGTGAGGCACTGGGTTTGATCCTCAGCACCACATAAAATAAATAAAATATTGTGTCCATCTACAACTAAAAAATATATTTAAAAAAAGAAAAGAAATAAAGGATAGCCGGGCACAGTGGCACAAAACTGTAATCTCAGCACTTAGGGAGGCTGAGACAGGAAAATGGTGAGTTCAAAGCCAGCCTCAGCAATGGCGAGGCACTAAGCAACTCAGTGAGACCCTGTCTCTACATAAAACACAGAATAGGGCTGGGGATGTGGCTCAGTGGTCGAGTGCCCCTGAGTTCAATCTCCAGTGCCAAAAAAAGAAAGAAAGAAAAAGAAAAAGAAATAAATGGAGTAATGATTATAGTGACTAGGGGAAATCAAAGCTGGTGCCCAAGTGGTTCATTTCACTAGCTCAGAATGTCTTCACCAACCTGGTATGAATTTCAGAAATGTCTTAAATTCAATTTTGTTTGTTTTTGATTTTTTTATGGTTTTGCTTGCTTCTTTGTTTTGTTTTTACCTTAAAGCGACTTAGCACTAGTTAGTATGTCGAATGTTTTACATTTCTAAAACAAAGGTAGGTCATAAGATAAGCTAGCTGGGGAGGAACTTTGATAAAGGAAAAAATATAAACAAAAGCAAGAAAAGTGTAAATTTGGTCTTTCTCCAGAGTCCACATACTCAGGCAGTGTTGAAGTGCAGCACAACAGGGTCAGAAAGGGAAGGCATGATGTCACGGGGTTTTTGGGGGCCCTCACTCTCAATTGAAAGCGCCTGGCAGTCCTACAAATTCCAATTTTTTATGATCCCTTAGATCAATTTGTTAAAGGGCCTAAGTGTTCATTGTTAATGAATTATTGAGTTTAATTATTGAGTCTAATTATTGAGTTTCTTTTCTTTAAATATCTCTTGTTTCCATGGCCATAAAATGGGTGTCGGGCTGGGATATTATGGAAAAAGTTTCTGAACTGGTACAGAGTTCCAACAAGAATAATGACCCCAGGTTTTCTCCTAATTTCAAGATTCAACAAAAGCCATAGTTCTACAATGTTCTTGGGTTGTTTTTTGTTTTGTGTTTTATTTCCACAGCCCTTGGCATTCCAGTTCAGAGGACAGCCCTGGGTATGTCTGAGTATTCTCAGTTCCTTTCATTTTATCAAGTCTAACAAAAGCTACTAGGCTTAGGCCAAAGGAGTGCTTTGACATGAACAATGCTTCTCAGGAAAAGAAGTGTCCAAACTTTTATTCTATTATTGAGTTCAAGTTCTAAGTCCTTTCCTGATGTTCTCCGAATTGTGATTTAATATGACTAATCGCACCAGAACGGAACACATGCTTCTACTTGCAAGATTATTAAGTACATTACACAGTTTCATTATTATCTTCCTGAGTCACCCTGCATGTACTAGTGTCTATATGGATTGCTTTTCAAAGGGTTTAACAGATAAAAATGTTAGAATAGGTGTATTTAAATTAACTCATTTTTACTTTAGCTTTTTATTATTTTTGTGCATTTATCACAGAGTAACTAGAAAATATAGTAAAGAAAAAACAGTATCAGTACTTAATGTGGAAGGTTATTGTTATTGTTTTACTAGTAGAATTTTTTTTTTTTTGGTACTGGAGATTGAACTCAGGGGCACTCAACCACTGAGACACATCCTCAGCCCTATTTTGTGTTTTATGTAGAGACAGGGTCTCACTGAGTTGCTTAGCGCCTCGCCGTTGCTGAGGCTGGCTTTGAACTCGCGATTCTCCTGTCTCAGCCTCCCTAAGTGCTGGGATTATAGGCTTGCACCACCACGCCCGGCCACTAGTAGAATTTTGAGTTACATGGGTGGATGGGTTGCAGCATCAATCAACAATTTTATCTAAGAGAGTTTCTTACTTTTTGAAGTATCTACTTTTAGAAAAGTTTCTATTTCGTAAGAACAATTTCCATAAAAATTCTACCTGTTCAAGACTCCTTTTAGGTAATTCCAATAAGTATACCAGATGTTAATATAATTTTGACATTCAACTTTTGAAGATTTAAAATGTCTCTAATTCTGGCCCTAAAACCAGATTGCTCCAGTGAAAGAAATATCTTCAAAAGAAAAAATTCTATTACACATTTTAAGATTAAAATAAAAATACGTGTACATGGTAAAAAGAGTTCAGAAAGAGATAAAGCATAAGAAACTTCCTCCACCCTTTCTCCCAGTCCTTCTCCCCAAAGGGAACTGAGTCTCTTTACTTTCAGAATATGGAGAGCAGAGTCAGCCAAGGTCCCTGACCTCAGGGGGACTATACCTTAGTAGAAGAGCCAATTATTAAGGAAGTGATCAGACAAGAAATGACACATTGCAACTGTGGCAAGTGTCTACAAAGGAAATATTCTGGTTTGGATTTTAAATGCCTCCTCAAAGATCCATATGTTAAAGCTGCAGACCCCAGCTGATGGCGCTGTTGGGAGATGGTGAGATCTTTAGGAGGTGGGGCCTAGTGGTAGGAAGTTAGGTCACTAGGGATATGCCCCTTCCTCTCTCTTTCAGCTTCCCAGCCACCATCAAGTAAACAACATTTCTCCATGGTTTGCTCCTGCCATGATAGGGCCAAGCAGCCATGAACCCCTGAAACCATGAGCCAAAATAAATCTTTCTTCATTACAAGTTGATTCACTCAGGTGTTTTGTTACAGTGATGGAAAGCTAACACAGGAAAGCTATAAGATGCTATGAAATCCTATAGCTAGGATACTTGACCAGCAGGTGAAGAGCCTTAAAAAGGTTTCCAAATTTAAGTAACACTGGGGTTGAAAGCCAAAGGCAAGAGATGAATGAAGTAGGTCAAGAGGAGCAAGTAGGGTGAACAATATTTCATGATGAAAATGGCATATACAAAGGCCCTGTGGTGGGAGGTTGGCAGATAAGAAAGACTGAAAGAGAAAGAAAAGACCCTGTGGAGAAATAAGGTCAAGAGGTAGATAGAGCCAGACCATGAAAAGATTTACCAACTATGTCAAAGTTGTGCTTCTAAGAGCAACAGCAAGATAAATGATACTCTACATCCATCTTACCCTTTTGTGTGACTGTAGAGACTGGACAACTAAAACCTACATTCCCAGACACAATTGCAGCTAAGGTATTAGATGCAATCTAAGTGCAGTCAGATTCACTCACATGAGACCTGGAAGGTGAAGACGAGGCAAAGTCACATCGAACTGCTTCTGCAATTTCTGCAGGTGAGCATGGTCAGGAGAATGACTGGGAAATTCTTTGGTGTCCATAGGTCCAATGGTCTAACAGGATGTGAGGCTTTTACATTTAATTTATTTATTTTAATCATTGCAAATCTAGGAGGAGCAGTGTCGCTCTGGAGCCAACAAGTATGGCAATAACAATGTCCTCATACCTGGGCTGCTTCTAAGGTGTGCTGTGGAGCCCACAGTTCCAGTGGCAGCTCCCTGTTTCCCTGCTTTGTGATGGAGATAACTGTTCCCTTGGTATCTCAATCCTATCGTGTTCTGAGAGGCATTCCTGGAGGTGCAATGTGGAACCTATTCCCCCACACCTCCTAATAGAGTTGTAAGCACTGAATTCCCTGTATTGAATTATATTTTGCTTAAAAGAGTCATAGTTAAGTTTTCTTATCTCAAATTGCCCAGTCATATCCTTTACAGTAATCTCCCCCACTCCCCCTCCATGATCCAATCCATGATCGCACACCTTAGTCCTCTCTTTTTTTTTTTTTTTGGTACTGGGGGATTGAACTCAGGGGTACTCAACCACTGAGCCACATCCCCAGCCCTATTTTGTGTTTTATGGAGAGACAGGGTCTCTTAGTGCCTCACCATTGCTGAGGCTGACTTTGCATGATCCTCCTGTCTTAGCCTCCCAAAGTGATGGGAATACAGGTGTGAGCCACCGGGCCCAGCCATACCTTAGTCTCTTAATGTGCAACAATTCCTCAGCTAATTTTCTTTTTAAAATTTTTTATAACCTTAACATTTTCGAAATATACAGGCCAGTTGTGTTGTTCCTTATCAGAAGGAACACAATCTTAGTACAATCAATCCACTGTCTTTATTTCCTCATTTTTCAACCTCATATATGGACCTGAATCATATGTATTATGTCATGTACTCTTCTGTTTCCTCCACAAAGCTGTTCATTAAGGCAGCAAATATTTAATGGGTGTCTAATCCATTCCAGGCCCTGTGCTAATTGCTAGAGATTATGAACAAAACAGAAAAATAGTGCTCAGTTACAGATACTAATATGGGCATTTTAACCAAAGGTCTTTTGGCTACAAAAAAAATGAGAAGCTAGCTGGGTACGGTGGCACACGCTTGTAATCCCAGCACTTTGGGAGGCTGAGATAGGAGGATAGCGAGCTCAAAGTCAGCCTCAGCAACAACAAGGTGCTAAGCAACTCAGTGAGACTCTGTCTCTAAATGAAATACAAAATAGGGCTGGAGATGTGGCTCAGTGGTCGAGTACCCCTGAGTTCAATCTCTAGTAGCTCCCCCTGCCAAAAAATGAGAAGCTACTCTAGCAAATATAAACAAAAACAGGAATTTATTAGAAAGCTACTGCTGGAAGAGTTAAACACTAAAACCCTGGATAGAGCAGAATCAGGCATTTGTGGACATTCTTCTTAGGGTGATGCCCCAACAAGTCCCAACTGCTGTGTCCCATAATTCATGCCTAAAGTTACTGAAGAAGACAACTTGATCAGCCTAATTCAGATGAAGAATCTATCCCTGGTCCAATTAACTATGGCCAGAATGGAAGTTTCCTGTAGCTCAATTATGGCAGAGGGGAGCCTACCCCTATATATCTGAATCTTCCCAGAAACTATGACATTTTGGTGATGGGACCCAAGAAGACACTCTAGCTAGTTTCTACATCATACAGTTCTAACATTTACATAGGTTCAGGGTTGATATTAAAAATATTTAAAGGGCTGGAGATATAGCTCAGTACCATGTAGAATGCTTTCCTAGCATGCATGAGGCCCTAGGTTCAATCTCCAGCTCCATCAAAAAAAAAAAAAAAAGAGGAAAAAAATTAACAATTGCCATGGCACAGGCACTGACTATACAGAATAAATGATGGCTACATCCCAGGAACAGGTTCTAAGAGAACATTTGCTGGGCCAGGCATTAACACTTTTTGGTTTTTGACAAAATCTTGCTCAGTTGCTTAGGGCCACACTAAGTTGCTGAGGCTGGCTTTGAAATTGCGAAACTCCTGCCTCAGCCTCCCTAGCCCCCAGGATTACAGGCCTGTGCCACCATGCCTAACTACATTAACCCTTTAGTTATTACATCATGAGGAGATTTGGGGCATCCCATGGAGAGGCTGAGAAGAGGTGGACTTTGGGGAATTTTCCTATAAGCTCAGGTGCCCTAGAGGGAAACTCTCGTGTGAGTATTCATGCAGAAGTGACTTATTAAGGAAATGTTCCCGACGAAGTCTGTTAAAGTGAACAAAGCAGTCAAGGAGGGGAAGGAAGTCAAGAAAGAATGCCATAATAGAGTTTTCCAAAGAACTAGAACCAATAAGATATATAGGTATAGACAGATACACAGAGAGAGAGATGGAAATATAGGAAGATTTGTCATAGGGAATTAGTAAGTACCTTTATAAAAGCTGCAAAGTTTTGTGATCTGCTGTCTGTAAGCTGAAGACCAAGAACACCCAGTGGCGCAGTCCAAGTCCAAAGGCCTGAGAACAAGGAGAGCTGAGGTGTAATCCAAGTCCAAGAGCAGAAGACGGATATCTCCGCTCAAATAGGCAGGCAGGAAGCAAAGGGGTAAATTCGTTCCTCCTCTTTATCTTTGTTCTCTTCAGACTCTCAACGGATTTGATGATTCCTCTCCCACACTGGGGAGGGCCATCTGCTTTACTCAATCTACAAATTCAAATGCTACTCTTATCCAGAAACACCCTCACACAGACACATACCAAATAATACCAAATATCTGGGCACCCCATGTCCTAATCAAGTTGACAGAGAGGAAACCATCACAGATGCCATCTCAGAGGAAGTCCCACAGAGGCTAGTTTTAGCTTGATCCCATGGGGTGCTCTAGAGTACAAGCTGTGCCACAGAGTTCTCTCAACCAGAGGGGAAGGAGTTAAGTCACATATCTTAGCATCTGCTAGTCATTGTTGAAGGACTCCAGAGGACAGGGATAAAATCCCCCAAGCACATCTGCTGTTCTGTGCCTGTGGTTAGCAACTCTGGAAGCTAAAGTGCAGCCCTCCTGAGATGAGCTGCCAAAGAGCTACTGATGCTGGCTTGCTGGAGGTGAAACCAACCAGAAGGTGGTGGGGGGAATGGAACCTTGAAATTGTCTGAGTCAGTGGAATTAGGGCAGTGGCTACTTACCAACTGGTTCATAAGTGTTTGAACATTTTAACAATCATTACAGCCAAACCACTGTGTGACAGCTGGAAGTCACATAATGTTACATGAATATGAGGCATAAAGAGTGGCAACCACAGAGTAAGACAGGCCAAACAGTGATCCAGTCTCTTTGACCAACTGGCTGGAGGATGGTAAAAAGTCACAGCCATCTAAGGCATTAATTTCCCTAACTATAAAACCAAGGGTTGGAGGTAGATGATTTCATCTCCAATCTTCTGTAGATAATTTCTCCTCTAATAACATTGGAAGTTATCTTCATTGTGTCAAGTTCATGCCTAGATTTTGATATTCAAAGGGAAAAAATGGACATAGTGGACACATGGTTTTCTTTATTGTTTTTAGAATCTAGCCTCACTGAGCGGGGTTGTAGCTCAGTGGTAGAGCACTTGCCTAGCATGTATGAGGTACTGGGTTTGATTCTCAGCACCACATATAAATAAATAGATAGATAGATAGATAGATAGATAGATAGATAGATAGATAGATAAAATAAAGGTCCATTGACAACTAAAAAAAAAATTTAAAAAAAAGAATCAAGAATCTAGTCTCATCTTCCTATTCCCTGATCTCTATTTAGGGAATAGAGATCCCCATATATGGGGTCTAGGTGAAAAGTAGTGGCAGTTTCCCAAAGGGCCAGCATACTCCCTGATGAACCTCAGCACAGGCAGATAGTCTAAACCATCTGTCCTACTGTTTGGAATTTGGAGTGAGAGACATCTGGTGGTGGAGGTGGTCAGGAGGTGGTTCCTCATAGGCATTAGAGGATTCCTGGCCACACTCTTCTAGGGTGTGGCCTCTGCTGCATTTCCATCTGCCTGGAGCCCCCCAGACTGCATCTTTTCCATTCTTGGACATACGGACTTGATTTCTCTGATGTCTTTCACCTGTATTCCATTTCTGTTTAGGTACTTTCCACTTAGAAACTGACCTTGTTTCTAAGCATGAGATTGAGTTTCCCATGACTGTTGCTCTAGATGTTTATGTGGAATATTTTTTTCTTTTACTCCTTATAGATAGGGTATCTTTTTTTTTTTTTTTTTTTTTTTGGTACTGGGGATTGAACTCAGGGATACTCGACCATTAAGCCACATCCTCAGCCCTATTTGTTTGCAATCAAGAACTCTGATATAACTAAACAAGCTCACCTATAAGTAAAATATTTGATATATAATAACATACTTGATACTTTACAACTTCATAACTCATGTAGCAGGCCACTTGTAATGGCCCAGACATTAGATTCTACCATTTTCACTCCTATTTCATTGATCAAGAATTGTTGACATCTCTCCATCTCCAGGGTAAACACCTTGATGCCTAGGACTATGCACTAGAGAACACTCATGTCTAAAAGAAACAAGGTCAGGTTTTTTTGCATTAGTTTTTTTTACTAATGGAAGCATGAATAAAAAGTAACATATGATACGGCCAAAAAGAAAATAGAAAATTAGCACGCAATTTTTCTGTAATTCTGAGAGTTTATGCACAAGAACCAAGATACATAACTCTTCATGCAAGAATTTTTAAACAAATATTGATAAAACACTCTTCCATGTACCTTTTCTTTGTCTAGTTCTTGAACTTTCTGATGAAATTGTGTTTACTCCTGTGCAATGACCTTGTTTCTAAGCATGAGATTGAGTTTCCCATGACTGTTGCTCTAGATGTTTATGTGGAATATTTTTTTCTTTTACTCCTTATAGATAGGGTATCTTTTTTTTTTTTTTTTTTTTTTTTTGGTACGAGGGATTGAACTCAGCGGTACTCGACCATTAAGCCACATCCTCAGCCCCATTTTGTGTTTTATTTGGAGACAGGGTCTCACTGAGTTACTTAGCGCCTCGCCATTGCTGAGGCTGGCTTTGAACTCATGATTCTCCCGTCTCAGTCTCCCATAGTGTTGGGATTACAGCCATGTGCCACTGTACCCAGATAGGTGGAGTATCTTAATAACCATAGAATCAGAAACTAAAGCAGCTAGAAATCAATGCCCTAAGTGGTTTTCCATCCCTTCCCACTCTCATCAGAATCCAATAAAAACATTCCAAACAAACAAAAACCTATTTGCTTTGTAGACATGCAATAAAAATTCTGTTAAAGAAAAAAACAGTGATATGAGTATTCCCAACAAGGGAGAAGTTTCTGTTTATACTTCGTTATCATTATAAAAGATGAATTCCTTATTATCCTAGGACATCTTGAGTCAGAAATTCAGGCAACTGATTATCTTGTAAAATCAAAATGATGGCATCCTTAGAGAGACAGTTGCCTGGTAACTCAGACCAGAAGATGGTCTTTAGATTTCTCTGGAATCATGTGTGTCTATTTTGGTTTTTCTGTTGAGCTCATTTTCTTCCCTATGATCCAAAAACTGAACAATTTTTGGAGAAAATTTTTACTCAGAAGAAAGCTTTTTTCCTCCAGAAGATATTTTTATTAGGACGTGCAGCTGTCTGCACGCAGTTGAATCACTCTGTTTTCAGGGTTATTGCAGGAACATAGAAGAAAAGGTGGGGGGGGGGACAACTAAGGGGAGATTTCAGATGCAGAAGTATATTTTGAAACTGAAAGCCAGACACTGGCTTTCTAAGAAAAAAACTGGCTCAGTATCTCACATAAGATCAAAGTACAGTTTATCCAGGTAAGAAGCTCTGTGACAGTGGGATGCAGTGGTGCACACCTGTAATCCCAGTAGCTTGAGAGGCTGAGCCAGAGCATCATGAGTTCAAAGCCAGCCTCAGCACTGGCAAGGCACTAACCAACTCAGTGAGACCCTGTCTCTACATAAAATACAAAATAAGGCTGGGGATGTGGCTCAGTAGTCAAGTGCCCCCAAATTCAATCCCCAGTACTGAAGGAGGAGGAGGAAGGAGGAGGAAGGAGGAGGAGGAGGAGACGAAGCTCTGTGACTTCTCACCTCTTCTCTGGAGCAAGAAGAGCTGAGCAAGTAGGCTCCTCCTCACCCACATCAGAAGTCATGAGTCTTCGCTCTTCTGAATTAGTCGTCTAGTCCCAGATGTTTTCTTTTTCTTTTTTTTTTCCCCAAAAGTTAGTTAGCTTATTCTTTTGACTATAAGCAGGAGAACTTGAGTTTCTCTCAAGTTTCCTTATGCAGAAGAAGATTTGAAGGATTTGAGGCCCTTACAAAAGGCTAGCCAGCCAAACAACTTGGAAACGTGTAGGAACCAAGGCTTTAGAAGTTAAGAGGCAGGGATGGGCTCTGCCATGCCTGATTGTAATCCCAGCTGCTCAGAGGCTGAGGCAGGAAGATCACAAGCTCAAGTTCAGCTTGGCCAATTTAGCAAGAAATAACATATAAAAAGGGGGCTGCCGAATGCAAGGCAGTGGTAGAGGAGAAGGAAGAAGAGCAGGAGACAAAGGAGAAGAGGCAGGAAGAACAGAAAGATCCAGAAGGAGTCTGCGCTCAAATCAATGAATTTTTTTTTTTTAAATATTTTGTTTAGTTGTAGATGAACACAATATCTTTATTTATTTTATGCGGTGCTGAGGATCGAACCCAGTGCCTCACGTATGCGAGGCAAGCGCTCAACCGCTGAGCCATAGCCCCAGCCCCCAAATCAATGAATTTTAATGAATCATTCTTTGTGTTACTCATGGAAGATTCATAATCCCAAGAGAGAGTGTCAGATTGGCCGAGATGAGATCACATGCCTGGGTCTGCTGTACCTGGGCAGTAAATAGGAAGGATCTAATGCAAGCAGTCTCCAGGTACCTAGACAGGTAAAAGACAGGGACCTAGATTTACAGTCACATCAAGACTATCTGCAATGCACAGGGGAGTTATTTCTCAAAAAGAAAGTCATGCTTCTGTTTTTCACTGATATGATTATGAGTTACGATCTTCGTGGTTTTCAGAGACTGGCTGAAATACTAACTGCTTTTGTGCTAATTGTTTACCAAAAAAGTAATGCTTTGCTGTCTTGTTTATTGTTGTCTCAGCACAATCCTTGCCCTATGTATCCCTTGTCCAGTGATCTGCCATCTACCACTGGGAAACCTTGGACTGCTCTGATGCTGAATACCCTTAATTATCCATACCCTACCTGATAGAGAACAAGGACTTTGGGTTTCTTCCCCCAACTTTGTCCTCTTTCAGCAGGAAGTAGCTTGGAGATTTTTCCATAGACATAGAATGTAGAAAAATTGGCAGTGGGGAAATGTAACAATGGTCCACTTTATGTTTTGAATATAGCCCTTGCTGCTCTGCCGCTACAACTTATTTTTAAAATGGACATGTTTCTTTCTCTTCCTCTCTCCCTGTTCCTCCCTAATGTCTCCCCCTCCTTAATCTCAGGGGAAACAGGATTACCTTTCTTCCCCATTTTAGGCAGATTTATCTTGTCCTTGTCCACTACAGGAATGGAAGTAACCTAGACTTTGGGGATTGCACCAGAAGGTCTCTGAAAATACTATCTCCCAAATTAATAAGTGAATTACAACTCTGATAGAGAACACATGGATGTAGCCTTTGAATCACTTCTTTAAAAGCCTCCTGTTTCTGCTGATGGGCAGAATCACAGCCTCTGGGACAAGAGTCCCTGTGTTTCTCCTTTGCTAGCAAAGTAATAAAACTTCTTTTTACTTTTTCTCAAAATAAAAAAAGAAAAGAAAAGAAACTCATGGAGTTTCTCAGGGAGAATAATGCTTTGCACTCTGCGAAGTTTGTGCAATGATGAAATTGCCTAATGATTCTTTTATCAGATTGTATTTCCATTGTTAAGTGATGCATGACTTTATAGCATATAAAGGGAAGGCCATCAAATAAAATTTGATTCTTTTTTAAATATTTTTTTAATATCAAATATTCATCATTGTCTTAGGTTGAGTTCCCAGAGCAGAAACTGAGGCTGGGGTTCTTGTCCTAAACACATACTGACGTTGCGCTTTCAGGAGAAATTGGTAAGGAGATGAGGAAAATAGAATAGAGCAGGCAAAGGGGCTAAACAAGGATGAGCCTGATCCCTTGGAGAGTTCTGGAGTGTGAATGACACCACAGAGGTGTCCCCTTTGAGGTAAGGGAGCTCAGCTTGTGTACAACCTCCCCCTCCATGTCAGTCAGCCAGTGGCTACAGGATGCTCTGAGGGGAAATATAACCTCCTGGGCATTTCTAGGTAATGTGGTTCCCCTTGTCCAACAGCAATTCTCCAGAGCAGGTTATAAATTTGAGTCATTAACAAGCAACACTTACAATAGCTGGGGACGTGGGCACCATTAAAGGCGATCAGGGTAGAACATCAACAGTGCCTAATACAACTACAATAATAAAGACAAGCTACTTGGATGTGATTTAAGTCCAGGACTTCCTAAGAGCATCCTGGGACTATTGCTAATTTGGGAACAAGGCATATAAAAGGGATAGATTATTGTGCAACTTTTTCTTTGGGAAAATGATGCAATTAACTAAAAGATACCAACAGAATATGACGAGGTAAAATTTCTTTGAAAGTAAAAATATGGAAACTTTTATGGATATTTTCAAAGAACAGAGTCTAAAGGAAAAAGAGTTCTAGGAAGGAGATAACTGAATGAACTAACAGACTTTCCAATGCATTTGATGAAATGCACCAGGAAAAAAAAAAAACAATACTGAAGAAGTTTCATAGACATAATGGGCAAATTGGAAATAATTAGTATTATATACATAGAAAACTAAGCAAACAAAAAAGAAGCTATTATTAACCCCAGTAAAAGCAAAATGTTATACAAGAAAAGAAGTGTTATTATGATTAACAAAACTTACAGCATGGATAAACAATGTTATTCAATATATTATGATTAGAAATATTAAATATACAGTCTTGTACCTCATTGTTTTTTGAGGCAGGGTCTCACTAAGTTGCTTAGAGCCTCCTTAAATCCCTGAGGCTGGCCTTGAACCTGAGATCCTCCTGTCTCAGCCTCCTGAGTCACTGGGATTACAGGCATGTGCTATTGCACCCGGCTTCATAATGACATTTTGATCAACAACAGACCATATATAGGACAGTGGTCTCATAAGATTATAATGGAACTGAAAAATTTTCATGGCCTAGTATCTTTACTATACCTTTTCTATGTTTAGATACACAAATTGTGTTACAATTGCCTATGGTATTCTGCACAGAAACATGTTGTACAGGTTTGTAGGGCAGATCGTATCCAGGCTACCACCTACATTTGTTTAAGTGCACTCTGAAATTTGTGCAATGATGAAATTGCCTAATGATTCTTTTATCAGATTGTATTTCCATTGTTAAGTGATGCATGACTTTATAATATATAAAGAGAAGGCCATCAAATAAAATTTGATTATTTTTTAAATATTTTTTTAGTTTTAGATGGATCCAATACCTTTATTTTATTTATTTATTTTTATGAAGTGCTGAAGATCAAACCCAGTGCCTCACGTGCTAGACAAGCACTCTACCACTGAGCTACAACCCCAACCCCTTAAAATTTGATTGTTTTTTAAAATTTTTTTATGGTTGTAGATGAATATAAAACCTTTATTTTATTTATTTTTATGTGGTGCTAAGGATTGAACCCAGTGCCTCACACATGCTAGGCAAGTGCTCTGCCACTGAGCTACAGCTGCAGCCCCCAAATCTGATTCTTACCTTCCGTAATGAGAGAGTGTGCTGGATATTTGCCTGTTTGCTCTCAATTTCATTCCTTGCCTTTTCCCCTCCTGGCCTTATATTGCACAGGGTTACTCCTGTAAACCATACTTCCCAGACCTTGATGACTGGATTTGGGTGAGTTTAGCTAAAGGGATGTAGTAGTTGAAGATTGGAGAACTGGAGGGAAGGACAAGCCAGGAAATTCTCCGTCCCACTCTGCTTTGGCTAACTGCTTCTTCTCTATGGCTCCACATTTTCTGGTCCTGCCAAGCCATCTCACCTGGGTTGTGGAGGTGGTAGTGGCTTCCTGCAATTGCTGATCTTAGGGTTGCCTCCCCTTCCCTTGGTTAGCCTACTAAGATCTAACCCAGGGATTCTCAACTTCAGCACTATTGACATTTTGGGTTGGATAATTTGTTGAAGTTGGAGGGTTTAACTATGTATTATAACATGATTGGCAGTATCCCTAAATAGACTCCACCCATTAGATGTCAATAGTTCCCGCCCAATTGTAACAACTTTGTCTCTAGATATTGCCAAATGTTCCCTGGAAGGCAAAAGCACCCACTTGAAAAGTACAGTTTCAACCCCTTTATAACTTATAGTAATTTAAGTAATCTGATGTGGGTTTGACTTTCCTAACTTGAAGTTGATTGATTCACAAAGTTATAAACAATATCTAAATTTGATAAATAAGAAATAAATATAATAAGCATATTATTTAGAAATATGCAAGTAATAAAAAATAATAAATAGAAGCATTGAATGCCATTGGTCCTAAACAGTAGGATTAGAAGGGAAGAAGAGGTACACTTGAACTTTTTGATATTATTTTGTTTTCTGAAATTTACACATATATCTCTCATAAAAATAAAATATTGGGAAAAGGAAACATGGACAATTAAACATCTTATTACTAAATAGAAATCTCTCACAGGAGAGGCTCACAATTTCTATTCTCATAAGAGATTAAAGAAATGTTTATTCTGATTTTTTTAATCCCATCTAGGCCACATTCTCATATTTGACCCAGAGGCAAGTTTGGCAGGCATCTCGGTTGATTGACATTTATTTGTTTTCTAAGATAATACTAGGCTACTTCCTCCCTAATGGTTCTGGATGGAGAACTGGCTTGCTTGGTTATAATGGTGTAGAAGCCAGGGAAGGTAGGTGAAAACACTATGGTAAATATGACATGAACAATTAGGGTCCCTGGGTCTGCTTGGGTTGTCTCCCTCCAAAAACAAAATGGAGGAAGAAGAGTTCAGATCTAGCTTTGATGAATGCGTCAGTGTTCCATATTGTACTAGTATACCTTTCCCCAGTCTCCATTCACCCCAGCTCCCACACACTGTCATCTCCACCCCTACCTCTAATTTATCCTTGCTTCCTGGTGCCATCGCAACTGAAACAAAGTCTTGGGATTTAATTCTTTTTATTTTTTGGTGGTGCTAAGGATTGAACCCAGGGCCTTGTGCATGCTAGGCAAGCACTCTACCAACTGAGCTATATCCCTAGCCCCACGATTGAATTCTTGATTTGCATGATTGATTACTCATGACTGGGTCCCAATGATTTTGGAAATGTATCCAGCAAGTTCAAAGCCAGCTTCAGAATTTAGTGAGACCTCTGTCTCAAAATAAAAAGTAAAAAAGGGTTGGAGGTACAGATCAGTGGTAAAAGTACCCTTGGGTTCAATCCCCAGTACCAAAAATAAAAATAAATAATAAATAAATCACCAACCACTGGTAATTAAAATTTTCAATTTCCTACTCTTCTGCTATGAAGGTGGGGGCGAGGTGTCAAAAGTGGAGCTGAGGGCTAGGATTGTGGATCAGTGGTAGAGCGCTTGCCTAGCATGTGTAAGGCACTGGGTTTGATTCCCAGCACCACATATAAATAAATGAATAAAATAAAGGTTCATCAACATCTAAAAAAATTGAAAGAAAAAAGTGGGGCTGAAACCTCCAACACTTTAATTGTGTCTTCATCTTCATCTTTTTGGTTACCAGACCCCATCCTGAAGCTCTCTAGGGGCTCCTAGCCACCAGTTATTTCATTGGTATGAAAAAAGACACCCTCAGCCGGGCACACTGGTGCACACCTGTAATCCCAGCACTTTGGGAGGCTGAGACAGGAGAATTGCGAGTTCAAAGCCAGCCTCAGCAACAACGAGGCACTAAGCAACTCAGTGAGACCCTGTCTCTACATAAAACACAAAGTAGGGCTGGTGATGTGGCTCAGTGGTTGAGGACCCCTGAGTTCAATCCCCAGTACCAAGAAAAACAAAAAACAAAAAAATCCTCATCATTCCAGAGGTTCCAAGAGTTTTAGGAACTGTGTGCTAGTAACTGGACACGACTTATTTTGTCTTATATCTCTTGTGGGTTTTTTGTAACTGGCCTCTTTTACTTGTCTTAATGCTTTTATGGTTTATCTGTATTGTATGTTGTATCACTATTGCATTCTTTTTATAACCAAATCATATTTAATTATACAGGTATACCACATTTTATTTATCAACTCGTCGGTGCAATACTTATGGTTACTATGAATAATAATGTTGCTATGAAGCCCTCCCACCCCCCGCCCCGTACTGGAGATTGAATCCGCGCATGTTCTGTACCACTGAGCTGTAATTGAAGCCCTGCTTATGAACATTTGTGTATGAATGTGAACACATTTCAATCCTTTTGGGTAAATGTATTCAAGAGTAGACTTACTAGGTCAAATGAAAACTCTATGTCAACCTCTTGAAGAACTACCAGACTTTTGCAAAGTGGTTGTACCATTTTATATTCCCACTAACAGTGTGTGATCATGTTTGCATCCATTTTACATCCTCGCTAACTCTTGTCTGTACTTGTTTCTCCTTTTTTTTTTTATTTTCTCAGTTGTAAATGGACAACATGCCTTTATTTTATTTATTTATTTTTATGCTGTGCTGAGGATCAAATCTAGTGCCTCACACGTGCCAGGCAAGTACTCTACCACTGAGCTACAGCCCCAGCCCTGTACCTGTTTCTTTACTTATTTTGCAGTGCTGAGCAAACCCAGGCCCTTCACATGATAGAAAAATACTCTACCACTAAGTTTTTTTTATTTTATTTTTAATACTAGGGATTGGACCCAGGGAGGTTCTACAACTGAGCTACATCCCCAACTCTTCATTTTTTATTTTGACACAGGATCTCACTAAATTTCCCAGATTGACCTCAAATTTGTGATCCTCCCACCTCAACCTCCTGAGTTGCTGGGATTACAGGCAGGCACCACTGCTCCTGGTACTTTTTTTTTTGGTATACAGGATTGAACTCAGGGGCACTCGACCACTGAGCCACATCCCCAGCCCTATTTTATGTTTTATGTAGAGACAGTCTCAGTGAGTTGCTTAGTGCCTCGCCATTGCTGAGGATGGCTTTGAACTCGCAATTCTCCTATTTCCCAGCCTCCCAAAGTGCTGGGATTACAGGCATGAGCCACTGTGCCCAGCTCCTGGTACTTTTTATTATAGTCTTCCTAGAGGGTGTAAAGTGCTATTTCATTGTAGTTTTGATTTCTCTGATGGTGAACGATATTGAGCATCTTTTCATATGCTTAGTTGCTATTCATATATCTCCTCAGTTGTTTCTTATGTCTTCTTTATCAGACCTATCTATGCTGTTTGACTGTCTATTGTTTTGTCAGAGTCACAGCTTCTTTCTTATCTTTTATATATGTTTTAATATCTGGTAGGACTGTTCCCTGAACTCCACCCTCTTCACATTTCCTATACTTTTTCTGAAATATCTTGGATATTCTCTTTTATTAATTCCTTTAGAAACTAACAGAGCTAATTAGAACTTTAGAAATTAGCATGTCACAGCTGGGTGCAGTGGCTCATGCCTGTAATCCTAGCACTTTGGGAGGCTGAGACAGGAGAATTGCGAGTTCAAAGCCAGCCTCAGCAAAAGTGAGGTGCTAAGCAATTCAGTGAGACCGTCTCTACATAAAACACAAAAATAGGGCTGGGGATGTGGCTCAGTGGTCGAGTACCCCTGAGTTCAATTTCTGGTACCAAAAAAAAGAAAAAAGAAAAGAAAAGAAATTAGCATATTACCATTTTAATAAAACAGAGACATCTTTAATCATTCCTTATCTACCCCTTACAGTATGGGGATGAAGTTCTTATTAATGGGATGCAGAAAACACTACCCCAAAATGTGTCCCCTTAGCATACTGAGTAGTTTGTTGGATTGTTGTACTGAGGATTGAACCCAGGGGAGTTTTACCACTAAGCCACAAACCCAGCCCTTTTTATTTTGAGACAGGGTCTCGCTAATGTGTAGGGTTTTGTTAAATTGCTGAGGCTGACCTGGAACTTGTGATCCTCCTACCTCAGCCTCCCAAGTCCATACTGAGTGGTCTTTTTTTAATTTTTAAGCTTTATTTTTTTAATGTGGTGCTGAGAATCAAACCCAGTGCCTTACCCATGTTAGGCAAGCACTCTACCATTGAGCCATAACCACAGCCCAATATTGTTTTAAACTGAAGGAAACTGAGAAAACCGAAGAAGCAAGAAGGTCTCTCTAACCTTTTCCTGTCCCCTCTCCTGAAGCAGGCCATGGAAATTAGAATCTCTCTGTCCCCTTTTTGTCTGAAGCAGACCATAAAACTTAATGAAGGGGCTAGGGTTGTGGCTCATTGGTAGAGTGCTCGCCTGGCATGTGAGACAATAGGTTCGATTCTCAGCACCACATAAAAATAAATAAATTAAATAAAGGTATTGCATCCATCTGTAACTAAATAAATAAATAAATAAAACAACTTAATGAAAGCCAGGCATGGTGGCACATGCCTGTAATCCCAGAAGTTTAGGAGGATTGAAAGTTCAAAGCCACATTCAGCAATTTAGTGATGCCCTAAGCAACTTAGCAAAACCCTGTCTCAAAATAAAATATAAAAAGGGCTAGGGGGACTGACCCTGGCCTGACGCATGGAGGAGTCAGAGCAGACCAATCTGGCCACATGCAAGGAGGAGGAGGAGACGGAGACCGACCCCTGCCTGAGGCATAGAGGAGGAGCCCTACCACACATACAAGGAAGAGGAGCCATGCTGCTGCCCGCCATCTACCGACGGGCAGCTATTCCAGCCTGGTTCTGTCTAGAGACAACATTCTAGACCAGGAAGACCATCGTTGAGGTCCCTGCAGGCCCGGTTACACCAGAGGTAGGGTATTGGTAACCTGCAAGGACACTATAAGATTATAGGGCAGAAACTGTAATACCTCAGATCAGCACTGCCAGAGAGGAAGATGAATGAACAACATGAAAAAACAAGGGAAGAAAATGCTCCCAATTAAACCAAGATGCTGCAATAATAAAATCCATTGAACCCACAGTAAATGAAATGTCAGAGGAGTTCAGAATGTACATAATTAAAATGATCTGTGAAGCACAGAATAATATAAGAGAGCAATTACAAACAACAATTGATCACTCCAACAAAGATATAAGAGAGCAAATACAGGGAGCAAAAGATTATTCAAGAAAGAGATAGAGACCCTGAAAAAAAAAAAAAAACAAGCAGAAATCCTTGAAATGAAGGAAACAATAAACCAAATAAAAAATTCAATAGAAAGCATCATTAACAGACTAGATAACTTAGACAAAACCTCAGACAATGAAGACAAAATATATGATCTTGAAAATAAGGTTGACCACACAATAAAGACAGTTAAAAAAAAACCATGAACAGAACATCCAGGAATTGTGGGATAACATGAAAAGACCAGGGCTGGGGCTATGGCTCAGTGGTTGAGCGCTTGCCTAGCATGCGTGAGGCACTGGGTTCGATCCTCAGCACCACATATAAAAATAACAAATGAATAAAATAAAGATCCATCAACAACTAAAAAAATTTAAAAAAAAAAAAAAAAAACATGAAAAGACCAAATCTAAGAATTATTGGGATAGAAGAAGGCACAGCAATACAAACCAAAGGAATTCACAATCTCTTCAATGAAATAATATCAGAAAATTTTCCAGGGGTTGGGATTGTGGCTCAGTGGTAGAGCACTTGCCTCGCATGCGTGAGGCCCTGGGTTCGATCCTCAGCACCACATACAAAGCAATAAAATAAAGACATTGTGTCCGTCTACAACTAAAAAAATATTTAAAAAAAAAAAAAAGAAAATTTTCCAAACATGAAAATAAATTGAAAAATCAATTTAAATGCCTAACATATACAATAAGGATAGAATTTTAAAAGCTGCAAGAGAGAAGAGTCAGATTGCATAGAGGGGGAAACCAATTCGGATTTCAGCAGATTTCTCAACCCAGACCCTCAAAGCCAGGAGATCCTGGAACAACATATACCAAGCTCTGAAAGAAAATGGGTGCCAACCAAGAATCTTATACCCAGCAAAATTAAGCTTCCAATTTGATGATGAAATAAAAACCTTCCATGATAAACAAAAGTTAAAAGAATTTGCTGAGAACATTCTCAGCAAACTATTTCATGAGGAGGAAATATAAAACCACAATGAAGGGCTGGGATTGTGGCGCAGTGGTAGCGTGCTCACCTAGCATGCGTGAGGCACTGGGTTCGATCCTCAGCACCACATAAAAATAAAATAAAGACATTCTGTCCACCTGCAACTAAAAAAATAAATAAATATCTTTTAAAAAAAAACCACAATGAAAATTGGCAAAGGGAGGAACTACACTAAAGGAAAAACCAATCAAATGAGAAACCAAATCAAGTTAAAAAATAAAATAAACCAAAATGACCAGGAATACAAATCATATTTCAATAACAACCCTGAATTTTAATGGCCTAAACTCATCAATCAAAAGATGTAAACTAGCAGATTGAATTTTTTAAAAACCCAACAATATGTTGTCTTCAAGAGACTCATCTCATAGAAAAAGACATCCACAGACTGAAAGTGAAAGGATGGGAAAAAACATACCACTCAAATGGACTGCATAAACAAGCAGGAGTTTCTATCCTCATATCAGATAAAGCAGACTTCAAACCAAAGATAGTTAGAAGGGATAAAGAAGGTCATGTCATACTGCTTAAGGGAACCATATGTCAACAAGACATAACAATCATAAATATCTATGCCCTGAACAATGGAGCATCCATGTATATCAAATAAACCTCAATTTCAAGAATCAAACAGACCACAACACAATAATACTGGGTGACTTTAACACACCTCTCTCACCACTAGACAGATCTTCCAAACAAAAATAAACAAAGAAATGATAGAACTCAATAGTACAATAAATAATTTAGAATTAACAGACATATACAGAATATTTCATCCATCATCAAGTGAATACACATTTTTTCTCGGCAGCACATAGATCCTTCTCTAAAATAGACCATATGTCATGCCACAAAACAAGTCTTAGCAAATACAAGAAAAAAAAATAGAGATACTACACTGCATTCTATCAGACCATAATGGAATGAAATTAGAAATCAATGATAAAATAAAAAATAGAAGCTACTCCATCACCTGAAAACTAAATAATATGCTATTGAAAAATGCTTGGATAACAGAGGACATCAGGGAGGAGATAAAATTCTTAGAGAAAGCAGACCGACCCCAGCCCAATGTGCCAGGGGAGGCAGAGCAGACCCACCTCTGCCAGTGCTCAGAGGAGAAGACAAACTGCACTGCAGCCCCCCATCTATCAACCGGGGGCTGTCCCTGCCTACATTCGTCTAGAGTCAACAGCCAGGACCAAGAAGATCATCCTCAAGGTCTCTGCAGGCCCAGTTACACCAGAGGTGTACACTATTGAAGGATGCATGGATAAGAGAAGACATCAAGGAGAAGACAAAAAATTCTTAGAGGTAAATGAGAACTCTGATACAACATATCAAAATCTCTGGGACACTGTGAAGGCTATGTTAAGAGAAAAGTTCATTGCATTGAGCTCATTCATTAAAAGAAGAAAAAGTCAACAAATAAATGACCTAACATTACATATCGAAGCTCTAGAAAAAGAAGAAGGAATCAACACCAAAAGAAGTAGAAGACAGGAAATAATTAAAACCAAGGCTGAAATCAATGAAATTGAAACAAAGGAAACAAATCAAAAAAATGATAAAACAAAAAGCTGGTTCTTTGAAAAAATAAACAAAATTGACAAACCCCTAGCCATCTTAATGAAAAGAAGGAGAGAGAAAACTCTCCTTCTTTTCTTAAAATTCTCTTCTTAAAATTCAAGATGTAAAAGGAAATATCATGATAGACACTATTGAAATACAGAAGATAATTAAAAACCATTTTGAAAATCTAAGCCAGGCATGGTGGCGCAAACCTGTAATCCCAGCACTCAGGGAGGCTGAGACAGGAGAATCACAAGTTCAAAGCCAGCCTCAGAAAGGGCGAGGCACTAAGCAATTCAGTGAGACCATGTCTCTACATAAAACACAAAATAGGGCTGGAGATATGTCTCAGTGGTTGAGTGCCCCTGAGTTCAACCTCCAGTACCAAAAACAAGAAAAAAGAAAAAAAAGAAAAGAAAAGAAAAGAAAATCTATACTTGAATGAAATAGAAAATCCTGAAGACATCAACAAATTTCTAGGGGCATCTGATCTGCCCAGACTGAATCAGGAGGACACACACAACTTAAACAGATGAATTTCAAGCAAGGAAATAGAAGAAGCCATCAAAAGCTTACCAACCAAGAAGAGCCCAGGACCAGACAGATTCTCAGCTGAATTCTACAAGACATTCAAAGAAGAATTATTACCAATACTCCTCAAATTATTCCGTGAAACAGAAAAGAAGGGAACCCTTCCAAACTCATTCTATGAGGCTAGTATCATGCTGATTCCAAAACCAGACAAAGACATATCAAAGAAAGAAAACTTCAGACCAATATCCCTGATGAACATTGATGCAAAAATTCTCAGTAAGATTCTGGCAAATCATATATAGAAACATATTAAAAAGATAGTGCCCCATGATCAAGTGGGGTTCATCCCAGGTATGAAGGTTAGTTCAGTATACAAAATCAATAAATGTAATTCATCATATAATAAACCTAAAGATAAGAATCATATAATTATCTCTATAGATGCTAAGAAAGCATTTAACAAAATATAGCACCTCTTCATGTTCAAAACACTAGAAAAACTAGGGATAGTAGGAACATACCTCAACATTGTAAAAGGTATCTATGCAAAACTGAAGACCAACATCATCCTAAATGGGGAAAAATTGGAAGCATTCTCTCTAAAAACTGAAACAAGACAGAGATGCCCTCTTTCACCACTTCTATTCAACATAGTTCATCAAACTCTAGCCAGAACAATTAGACAGATGAAAGAAATTAAAGTGATACAAATAGGAAAAGAAGAACTTAAACTATCATTATTTGCTGACAACATGATTCTTTACTTAGAAGATCAAAAAAATTCTACCAGAAAACTTCTAGAATTAATAAATGAATTCATCAAAGTGGTGGGATATAAAATAAATACCCATAAATCAAATGCATTTCTATACATCAGTGATGAATCCTCTGAAAGAGAAATTAGGAAAACTATCTCATTCACAAGAGACTCAAAAAAATAAAATAAAATGCTTGGGAATCAATTTAACAAAAGAGATGAAAGACTTCTACATTGAAAACTACAGAACACTAAAGAAAGAAATTGAAGAAGACCTTAGAAGATGGAAAGATCTCCCATGCTCTTGGATAGGCAGAATCAATATTGTCAAAATGGCCATACTACCCAAAGCACTATATAGATTCAATGTGATTCCAATTAAAATCCCAACCTCATTTCTTATAGAAATAGAAAAGGCAATCATGAAATTCATTTGGAAGAATAAGAAACCCAGAATAGCCAAAGTAATCCTTAGCAAGACGAGTGAATCAGGAAGCATCACAATACCAGACTTTAAACTATACTACAAAACTATTATAACAAAAACAGCATGGTATTGGCACCAAAATAGACATGTAGACCAATGGTATAGAAGACACAGAGACAAATCCACATAAATACAGCTATCTCATACTAGACAAAGGTACCAAAAACATACATTGGAGAAAAGATAGCCTCTTCAACAAATTGTGCTGGGAAAACTGGAAATCCATATGCAGCAAAATGAAAATAAACCCCTATCTCTCACCATGCACAAAACTCAACTCCAAGTGGATCAAGGACCTAGGAAACAGACCAGAGACCCTGCGCCTAATAGTGGAAAAAGTAGGCCCAAATTTTCATCATGTCAGATTAGGCTCTGACTTCCTTAACAAGACTCCTAAAGCGCAAGAAATAAAAGCAAGAATCAGCCAGGCGTGGTGGCACACGTCTGTAATCCCAGCACTTTGGGAAGCTGAGACAGGAGAATCACAAGTTGAAAGCTAGCCCTGGGGATGTGGCTCAGTGGTCGAGTACCCCCAAGTTCAATCCCCAATACCAAAAAAAAAAAAAAAAACAAGAATGAATAAATGGGATGGATTCAAACTAAAAAGCTTCTTCTCAGCAAAAGAAACAATCAATGAGGTGAACAGAGAGCCTACATTCTGGGAACAAATTTTTGCCACACACACATCAGATAGAGCACTTATCTCCAGGCTCTCTAAAGAACTCAAAAAACTTAACGCCCAACAAACAAACAATCCAATCAATAAATGGGCTAAGGAACTGAACAGAAACTTCTCAGAAGAAGATATACAATTGATCAACAAATATATGAAAAAATGTTCAACTTCTCTAGCCATCAGAGAAATGCGAATCAAAACTACTCTAAGATTTCATCTCATTCCAGTCAGAAAAGGCACACTCATACATTGCTGGTGGGACTACAAATGGGTGCAACCAATGTGGAAAGCAGTATGGAGATTCCTTAGAAAACTTGGAATGGAACCACCATTTGACCCAGCTATCCCACCCTCGGTCTATACCCAAAGGACTTAAAAACAGCATACTACAGAGACGCAGCTACTTCAATGTTTATAGCAGCTCAATTCACAATAGCTAAACTTGGAACCAGCCTAGATGCCCTTCAACAGATGAATGAATGAATAAAGAAACTGTGGTATATATACACAATGGAATCTTTTTTTTTTCCAACTAAGTCAAGTCAAACTTTATTAGGTTCTACACTGATAATATGGTGAGATATAACATTTCACCTCCAAAAATCTAGAGAAATGAAAGAAAAAGGTTTTAAATAGGACTTATATTAATGCCTACAAATCACCTTCCAGATATAGAAAATGAGGCATTTCCTCAGGAATATCTTGGTGGAGAAGCAGAGCTCCAATCTTGTCCTATCTCTAAACTAGGGAGTTCTTTTTTTTTTTTTAATTAGTTTATTTATTTACATTTCAAGTCATAGCACATATATAGAGCTCAGCTTTTCCATTTCTCTGGTTGCAAACCAGATAAAGTTACACCAATTGTTTTCATACATGCACCAAGGGTAGTGATGACGATCTCAATCAACCATCTTTACTATACCCATTCCCCTTTCCTGCCCCCCCGCCTCTCCCATGTTGCGTCCAGTGTTCCTCTATTTCTCTTATGTTTCCCATTCCCACCTCCCTTATTCATCAGCATCCACTAATCAGAGAGACCATTCGGCATTTGGTTTTTTGGGATTAGCTTACTTCACTTAGCATAATGCTTTCCAGTTCCATCCATTTGCCTGCAAATGCCATAATTTTATTCTCTTTTATTGCTGAATAATATTCCATTGTGTATATGTACCACAGTTTCTTTATCCATTCATCTATTGAAGGACATCTGGGTTGCTTCCACAGTTTTGCAATTGTGAATTGTGCTGCTAT
>PVHX01005688.1:51977-109494 GCA_004024805.1 Geosciurus inauris | reverse complement strand
CAAGGTTGCATCAGTGAGTAGAAGTAGACATGGTGATGATATCCACACCCCTCGATATGTGGGGTCACCAAGACCATGGGTTGGAATGCACCTGCAGGTCTGGGTCATGCAGGACACAAAGGAGCAAATACTCACAGTCAGTTTGATAGACACCATTATCGTTTTTGGTTCCCACGACTGAGAACTTCTGGCACTCCCCGTCCAACCTTAAAAACAAACCAAGAGAAGATTCCATTTTCCTCGTCTACTCTTGCAAAATCCTTTATATTTGGCATGAAGATTGTATGAGAGTTAATGTTACTGAGATGCCAAGACACTCAGTGATTTTGCTCCTACGTGCATTCGATGTCTCCACGATGAGGGGTTTTCTGCTGGTCTAGGACAGGGTTCCTCAACCTTGGCACTCAATGCCTTTGGGTGGGATGGTTCATGTTGGTGTGGGAGTGTCCTGGGCATCGTCCAGCAGTATCATCCCTGGCCTGAACCCACAACATGTGCTTAGCTCACTCACAGTTGGGGCAGCCACAGAGGTCTGCAGGTCTAGCCAGGTAGCCCTGGAGGGTTTACAAGGGCAGATTCCCATTTCAGGATGACATGAACTTATATACACATGCGTATGCTTCCCACATTATATATATGCCATAATATTTATGTATAATATATATGCATAAATGCTGCTGCTCCTGTGAATTCTGAATTCCTCACACTCTGTGCTACCTCTTTGACTGCTGGTAATTCAGGTTACAATTATTTTCAAGATCCAAATATCAAGGAATGGTACCAGGGACATTGACCCCATGACCTATGAACCCAGAAGCCAACGGACTTTGATTTGCACATTGTATATAGATAGATCTGACGATCAGAGATTCGTTATTGACATCTCAAAGTTCATCTGCCCCCATCAGCTTCATGATTCACCATTTTAACAGGATTTGGTTTGGGGTGTCACATAGGATTTTCAAATATGTTTTTCAGTATCAGCCAGTTCATCCTGGTGTGTGTGAAACTTCAACGTGCAATTGGTGATGAAACTCCTGATCTAAATCCTAACAGACCTCTGCCTTTCTATGCACTAGTTTTCCTTTTTTTTTCCGTGGGTCTTGGTTGAAAAATATTATTATTAGGTCCTTAGTGATGCAGTTATCATATATTTATTTTGACTTGGAAGCCTAGCACAGTTGTTTACTTATTGACACTTTGTCATGGATTCAGTATTAATTCTTATGCACATTGATGTCAATTTCAACCATTAAAATGAGACGTTCTATATACACATAGGTATGCAACATGTTTGTAGGTCACATATAGTTTATAAATAGATTCTAAATTTTTGCAACACTATCCCAATGTCTACAGGATGCTAATCATTCTACAAGTATTATCTTCCTTCTACAAGTGTATATTTATTGATTGAATATCATCATAGAAAATATCAGATGAATCAGAACTGACATGATAAGTGCATAAGAACCTAGGAGAAAGCTATAGGGCATGCATTGCTGAATTCATCCTCAAAACTAAATGGATGCAACCAATTTGCAGAGACAGAAAACGGGAAGTGTCCAACATGGACGCTGGGGTTCTGATTGCCATCTGCACCCAGCTTGGGCTTCCAAGTAAAGAATTTCCCCTCACTGCCTCCGGGACTCTAAGTTAAGTGAGCTGGTTCAAGAGGACCTCACAACCCGAGTACCCTTGAAGGACACAGTACTACAGAGGATTCTCTGGGGGGGTCCGTACTGAAATCCAAGTCCCTCACAAGCCAAGAATGCACCTCCACGGAGAGAGGTCAGAAGACGCAATTCTGCGAGCATCACCAAGATATCTCACTATGGATTTGGGGTCAGACCACCTGTGCGGGGTTCACTTACTTGACGTAGAAGCTGATGGTTAACTGGTTGCAGCTATCACTACATTCAAGGTGACGGAAATAGGCTCTCAGCGGTCCACCTTCACTGATCTTGTCTACGTTATCGGCTGCTACAGAAATGGTGTGCCAGTCCCCCGTGATCTGCAAAGGAGAGATCCCATCGGAATGGGAACCGGCTTCTCTTTCTCTTCTCTCGTCCATGTGTATTATAACCACGGCAGCTGGTTGAGCTCGGAAGAAAAAAACTCAACCCAATTGCTAGCCACACAAGCTCTGCTCTCCAGAGGTAGGATCCTACCAGCTAATGTCCTGACTCAGATTCCCCCAGGAAGCCCGGAAAGGAGGGACTTTGAAACAGCTAAAGAATACCTCCCAATACGTGGCAGCTATTAGGTAAAAATGCTTTGGCACCTTAACTTTGTTCTGTTTTCTACTTACTTACAGAGCAATCTGATAGTCATGCAAAGAGGTGAAATAGAGGAATAGAGAAGGAGAGTATCACCAATATGGATGTATGTGGACTGAGATGCTCAAAAAGATCTCATCCCAGAAAATGGGAAAGTGGGGGAAGAGAGAGAGAGAGAGAGAGAGAGATCACTCCCAAGATCGGCTCATCCATGGTACCTGTGCAGGGCTGAACTGAGAGGAAGTACCAATCAGACTCAATCCGAGAGCGAGCAGAAAGATCTTCATCTTCATGAGATCTGTCTTCCTGTCCCTCAGAAGTTCAGAGGAGGTGACTGATTGGAGATCAACGTGTTTGATGCCTCTTTATATAGGACTGGATCTTGGCATGACAGGTAATGAATCCATTGTTCATCTTGAGATCTGTCCACTCAGTGTTTCCTGGTTGGCAGGGATGGGCTGTGTAGGGGATCCTGCTATTTACCTAATTATATTAATATTAGAAAAAGCTTCAGTTAGGCCAGATAATTGACCTTTACGTAAGGTACATGCACAAAGCACACCATTGATTCCGAGGACAGTAACATTTATTTCCTCTTTGATCCCAGTGGCTGAAATGCAAGACAAAGTACAAAACATCTATTCCAAGCTCCTGTATCACTTCTCTGGTATTTCAGGAAAATACTGCAAGTTGCATTCTCAAATGAACGATGGCACCCTGTGGTCTAACCAAATTAGTTTATAGCATCTCTACCTCCAGTGGAAGGCATCTCTTATACAATCTGTTTGAATTCAAAAAGACATTTAAAAAATTACAAATGCTTGCCCTCTTAGTCAATGTATGAGTCTTTCTTGCCATTGAGATCCAAGTTCTTTCAAGGTCTCCACTTGAGCTACCAATGGGTAGCCAACCAGCTTAGATCACTCTGAATATATCACGATACCTGATATCAGAACTATATCAATCCTAAGTATGAGGATCGTGCCAAATGTCAAAAGAGATACAGATGGAAAGATGTTGCTTCAGGGTATAAAAATGTTGATAAGAGTCTCTGGAGGCTGAAGCAGGAGGATGAGAAGTTGGAGGCCTATCTTAGCGACTTAGAAAGGCCCTAAGTAACTTAGTAGGTCCTAAGAAATATAGTGACACCCTATATCTAAATAAAAATAAAAATAAAAAGGGCTGGGGATGTGGCTCAGTGGTTAAGCACTCCAGGTTCAATTCCTGGCACCAAAAAAAAAAAAAAAATTTAGAAAGAGAACCACACTTGAGTAATCGAAAATGCTTCAGTTTAATCAAATTCCATCACTAAATTGAAAGATGAATTGGAGAAAAATCAGAACTGGGATATAAATGATACGCAACAATTTTTCTCCTAATCAAAGTGAACCATTGACATATCTTGATAGATAGATACAAGCATGAGGCCTTTTCCCTGTTCAGCAATATCAGCACGTCCACCGTTTTCCCAAGGATTCTTTGCTCCCCACATAATCCCTCCAGCCTGTGCCAGGAAACCCTCTCCACCATTTTGACACCACTGATGTATTGTTTTCTACAATTTTGTAAAACTTGGATTTCTTTTTCAGCTTCTTTCTTTCTACCCAGTTACTTTGATATGACTCTGTCATGTCCATATTCATTTATGAAACAGTAGTTCTACATGGATATGTCACTTTTTAATTTTTTTTTTTTTTTTTTGGTACCAGGGATTGAACTCACACGCCCTCGACCACTGAGCCACACCCCCAGCCCTATTTTGTGTTTTATGTAGAGACAGGGTCTCACTGAGTTGCTTAGTGCCTTGCCATTGCTGAGGCTGGCTTTGAACTCGTGATCCTCCTGCCTCAGCCTCCCTAGGTGCTGGGATGACAGGCTTGAGCCACCGCGCCCAGCTTTAATTGTTTTTTTAAATATTGATGGATTTGCATTTTCTGTCTCTTGGTCTTTGCAAACAAAATGAAAGTTTGTGGTACCAGTCTTCCTAGAGAACTGTGCTGTTTCAGGACTTGGACAGATAGTTAGGATTGGACCAGTTGAAACAAAGTATTTGTATAATTTCACATTGTATCAGTGTTTGTGAACATTTCATTAGCTCCAGATCCTCACCAATACCCAGTGAAGTCAGTCACTTTGAGTAAAAACATTGCAATACCTACATGGTGGTAGCTAACTGCAGGGTTTTTTTTAACATTTTGTCCAAGAATAAAAATGCAGCACAGCCAGGTGCGGTGACACACGCCTGTCATCCCAGCACTTAGGGAGTCTGAGACAGGAGGATCGCGAGTTCAAAGCCAGCCTCAGCAATGGTGAGGTGCTAAGCAACTCAGTGAGACCCTGTCTCTACATAAAACACAAAATAGGGCTGGGGATGTGGCTCAGGGGTCGAGTGCCCCTGAGTTCAATCTCCAGTACCAAAAAAAAAAAAAAAAAAAAAGAATCCATTGATTAATTATATATAACTATATGTGTATATATATAATATATTCTATCATGTGTATACATATATATGCCTATAAATTATATAAGTACATGTAATATTTAATAACATGTATATATGCATATAAATTATATTTGAGTATGTATAATATGCTATCATGTGTATATATATAAATAAAAATAGAGATAGCATTTGAAGGTCATATGATTTGCTTTACCAATAAAAATAAATAGGGTTAACTAGGCTCAAAGACCAACCTCATGCCGACAGTCTTGCAAAGTAACTGTTACGTAATTCTATGTTGAGTGACAGTTTGCTCAAGGGTCAGACAGTGCCCTTTGTTTTGAGAGTCCTTGCACAATCCCGGGCAGGGTGCCTCGCCCTTGGAGAGGGACATCACCTCCTACCAAGATAGCTGTGTCTTCCTTCTTCCTTATGCCTTAATCCTGTTTATTGGAAGAATCTGCCTCGAAAACTCCCTCTGACCTTGTTGGGGTGAAGCCCATAGACTCCCCAAGCGCAGGGTCTCCTTTTCCCGCTTTAGGAAGCTCTACGCTTCCATGACATGGGTCTGCACGTTGGCGGGCGTTCCTCCCTCGCATGCAGGAAAGGTTCTCTTCTTTCTGAGGAAATTAAAAGCAAAAGAAAAATTCCGTGCATCTCTCTACCTTCCTCCTGGTCTTTTCCAGGACACGAAACAAAACCTGAGGATCTCTAGTTTTGCTATTTCCTTTCCTATTCTTGCATATTTCTAATTTTGCTTCCAAGTCAATGAACATAATTCAAAGAGGGTATTGCCCAAGATAGGTTTTTGGGATCCCACTGACTTTCCATTTTATCCCTGAAATGTGTCATTGCGTGCCAGGTGCAGGGTGGCGCACCTGTAATCCCGACAGCTTGGGAGGCTGAGGGAGGAGGATCAAAAGCTGAAGGCCAGCCTTAGCAACTCAACAAGGCCCCAGTCAACTTAGTGAGACCCTGTCTCCAAATCAAACATAAAGAGGGGCTGGGGATGAGGTTCTGTGGTTGAAAGAAAGTGATAAACTTTGTACAATCCAGGGGACTATCCTCATGACAGAGAAGGGTCCAGACAATGTCCATCAAGCTGAAGTTGGAAAACCCGCCCGTATCTGCCAGCATCTTCCCGTCACACAGAATAAAATCCCCAACCCTCGTAATGGTCTAAAATCTCCTGCGTGACTTGTTTCCGACACCCATCTGTAGCTTCCCTTCCTGCCTCTCACCTCTTTTAAACTCACAGGATTATTTTTTTCCCAACACTAATAAGAATTTATATTTGTTCATCCTCATATGGGAAAATCCCAAACTCTCTCTAACTCCATTTCCCAAATTTGGACACCAATGTTCCATGCGGGGCCACCTGAAGGTGAAAAGAAGCCTCAAATACCTGCTCAGAACCCAGAATGCAGAGTCAGTGCATGATGCTCCCTAGAAACTACCTTGCTCTCTTCTCCAGGAATCCTCTCCTCCCATCCCTGTCAAGGACCATCCCTCCTTATGGACCCAAGAAACGATATTCAAAAGCAAAGGCTCTGTCCTATTCAATGACCCTGCTCATCCTTCAGGAACCTTCTGGAAGAACAGCCACAGGTGGGACTGCAGGTGATAGATTCCCAATGTCAAAGAGGGCAGCTCTTGGGAAGAAAGGCTCTTTGTCTGTTTCCTCCACTTATTGTCGAATACCCCATGTGCTGTCTCTGAACTCAAAGCCAACGTCAGCCATCCTGAGTCACATCTTGGCTCTCAGGCGATGGCGTAAAGGTCAATGCTCTGCAGAATGACTTGATTCTTCTCTCCTTATGGCAAATTACTAGAAAAAGTCAGTATGGAACCAATATAGGTTTGGAAAATATGCTATGGACTTTCATCTGGAAACCAACCATCCAGAAAGGGTTTTGATCACAGGTCGACACCCCAGTGTTTGGGGTGTATTTAGCAAAGGTTGACTTCGTGCTTGGGATGCTCGCAAGGCTGGAAACTCAACAACGATCCACAAAGTCTCAGGTTCCCATTGAGCAGGAACACACAGGTTAGAAACGCGAGGACCAGCTACCGCCGGTAATAACGTTTTTTTATAAACGCAGAGACGAAAAGGTCAAGCAAGGTCAGAACAGGGAGTGTGTTGGGTGGCGCCATTTTGGATGAACAGACAGCTCCATGGGAGCAGGATTGGATCCAAGCTCTGACCACAGTTATTAGGGGCATGGTCAATGTGTCGTCTCTAGGAAGAGCATGCTGGGAAGGGCAAATGCAAAAAGAAGGTCCTTTGAGAGCTCAATTGGTTGTTTTTGTCAAAATTCGGAGTGTGTGTTCCCCTTTGATAAGGTATCCCCGTCATTAGAAATCCCTCTGCACGCGTGAAAATCATACACTGGTAAGTTGTCCGTAAAATGGGAGCCCCGACACATTCCCAATAGGAGATGTGAGAAGTTCAAATACAGCAACACATCTCTACGAATCACCCGCCATCTCCAAAGATACCCTGACCTGAAAAGTACTGAAAAGAAAGAAAAAATAACTAGACTATGATTCTATGTATATGTTATTTCTTATGCTATATATATATTAAAAAAAACAAAGGCTATCAGTGTCATGATATTTTTGTGTGTCGATGAAAACGTGTGCACCTATGCCATGTAGAATTGGCACCAACCTGTGCAGGGTAACCAATCCTGTCCAGGGCCACAGAAGAGCAAGTTGACAAGGACTTCATTTTATTATGAATCTCTATGTTAGATTTGAGTGTAAGTGTTATTCATAGATAAATAGTCCCTGATTGCATTTTGAGAATATTTTACCCAAGTTCACCATTGTGTTTACATAGCTAAAATAACTAACAGGTGCAGCACGAACCTTTAACTTCTTCTGGAAAAATCCTATGGGGCCAGATTCAATTTCTTTACTAGATAAATCATCAGAGATGAAGACTAATCCAAGATTTAGACGTGTGAGTTGGTTGGTGGGAATAGAAATAAAGTCATGGAAAACCACACAGATTCCTCAAAAAAAAAAAAATGACACGCAAGAATGTTGTATTTTTCAACAATTCGACTACACATAAAGCCCAGGCCCCAGATAAAATCAGGGCGTGGAAGACACATTTGCACCCTCGTGTTTAATGAGATATATAATCACAGGAACCAAGAAATGGAATCAGCCAGATGTCTCCTGGCATCTAAATACAGAAAACATGGTCGATTTACGCAGTGGAACAAATTCCCCCGTAACAAAGTCCAAAATCCTATTATGTGTCACAACACGGATGGACTTGGAGGACGTTATGTTAACAGACAGAAGCCAGGCTCAGAAAGACAAACAGCACATCAGCTCTTGTCACAGTGCATCTAAAAAAAAAAAAAAGTGATCTTCTAAACTTACAATGCAGAATAGGATTTTGAATGCTGGCACCACAAAGACAGGATGCACATTTAAAAGGATTGGCTATGCTAACGACCTTCATGTGACCACTACCTAAAGCACACAGGTATCCAAATGTCACCATGCGCCCCATGAATAGGTGCAGTCACTATGTGATGCACAAAAATAAAGACATCACATGAAAAATCAAAAAGAAGTCTGCATTTGTGTACTAAGTCTGAGAACACTAAAAGGTAGGTAGGTTTTGCATACAGAGTGTTGTCTGTGGTTTTATTTTTTTGGTGGGGGGATACTGGGGATTGAACTCAGGGGCACTCGACCACTGAGCCACATCCCCAGCCCTATTTTGTGTTTTATGTAGAGACAGGGTCTCACTGAGTTGCTTAGGGCCTCGCCGTTGCTGACACTTGCAGAGTGTCCTTATCAGTCCTGAGGTGAGAAATAAATCCCACAAAGCTGCTGCTAAAACCATCCCTTCCCATGAGACCCCCGTTTCCAGGTGTCGTTTACATAAAGGTAAATCTGAAGATCAGTCGGCCACCGGAGGTGCCTGCCCACGCCACTCTTGAGTGGCACCCGCCACTCTGAAGCCCTGCGTCTCTCTGCGGGATGGAGGGACGCATCGGTCATGGAAAGCTGACCATGCTCTGTCTTGCATTTTGTCAGGACTTTTCCAAATAGATGGTTGCATAGACTGCCACCCCACGCACGAGGAAGGAGAAGTATGAAATAGTGCAGACAGAATAGCAAGGGAATTTTCAATGGTGACGTTCAAGATGCCACCTGGAGCCTGGGAGAAGTTAACAAAGTAAATTAGAAGGACACCAAGTTGTAGCGACCTTCTGGGTTGTTAAACGCCAGCGGTTGGACATGGAACAAATTATGCAAAAGCAACCTATCCGTTTAGAGGAGAGGGTTGATTCCCATCCTATAGGCTTTTGTCCTTTTGAAACTCAGGCACGTTCCGTTTGCATAACAAATGTGCCATCTGTGCGTCACAGGTATGTGCTGATTTTTATGGGAGCAGGGTAACGTTTGATCTCGTTTGAGCACGTCCTTGCCAACGGTTTAAAATAAAAGCTCTTTCTAAGCAGCAGATCGAAACTGCCTTTCAAATCGAGATCTGGGATGACTTTTCTTGGACGAAAGGGGGCAAAAGAGTTTTCATTCTCTCAGGATGAGGAGCTAGTCTTCAACTCCACCGCATCAGAAAGCCCTTTCCACGTCTCCGTCCTCATGCATGCAGATGTCAAGATGAGAATCCGTCTTGCAGGAAACGAGGATCCTATCTCTGGGAACAGAATATCGGATTGGGAACTTCACCAGGCAGAGCACAATTCAGAGCCGGTGTCCCTTGCAAAGAGTCCCAGTGCTCTCTGCAATGTACAGATCAGGTTGCGTGTGCAAATCTTCAATGCGATTAAATTGACGTCCAGCCTTGCCAAATGCCCGACCCCAGAGAAGTCACCTTCAGGGCCAGCTGTTTCAGGTCTCTCCCCTGAGACAAGATGTCCTTTCAGAGAAGCTGGCTTCCCCACGATCAACATCTTCCGCCACCTTTTGCATCTTCTGTGCAAACACACCCAGGTCTTGTTTTGGATTCTTCTTGCTGAGTCCTTTAAGCAAAATAATGACTCTTTTTCCTATTGTGATTCAAGCAGCTTTTAAATCCTCTTAACTTAAGAAGTCAAAAGGGAGGTCTTCCCTTCTATTTCCTGTTCATTCTATTAGAAATTGTTTCGAGGACAGTCTTTCCAAAAATAATAATAATCCTCTTGAACATTCTGCATATTTTTAAAAATAAGACTCCAGCCATGTACAGAAACTTCTCGATCATAGGCAACTTACATCTGCAAATATATGAAGTAGTTCACAAAAGAGCATTTATTTGTGCTCATTCTTCGGAGTCTTTAGGGATTATAAAAAGGCACAGAATTAAAAAAAAAAAAATCTAACTTTAAAAATGTGTTTCTCCTTGCAGACTGCCAAGATAGAAAATCCAATGAACATAGCCAAGTCATGCACATTTTAAATATTATATTCTGGGAAGTATTTAATTTCCTTTGTAGGAATTAAATTTCTTAGCATTTATAGTCCAGGGATGGACGGCCAGAAGGTACAGAGGTCCAAGTTGCAAGCCTAGTTAAACATAGGTTGGCTTTCCATTTTTTTCCCCCACTTGTTTTTTTTTTGTTTCTAAAACCATGTTTAAACTGATACATATAAATGCAGAATACATATTTCAGAGGCACTGTGGGGTGCTTCGGAATATGCATAGACTGTATAATATTTTATACAAGTTCAAATTATCTATTTCCTCAAACATTTATCACCTTCGGATAATGGAACGCCTTTTCTTTGCGTTTATAAAATACACACCATCTGATTGTTTTGCATTTGGACACTATGGAGCAGTATCACACCCAGGCTCCAACAAAAGAGATGAGCTGATAAAGATGAGTTGATGCATAGATACCCTGGAATACCACTCAGCCCTGAAAAAGGACAGAGTTCTCTCATTTGTAGAAATATGGGTGGACCTGGAAGGCACTTTCCACAAGGTCAAAGCTGTGAACTCAAACAGCACATGCCCATTAGTTCGTGTTTCTGGGCTCAGTATAACATTCTGAGTGGCGCACCAGACTGCAGATGTGAACGGGCTGATCCTGTCTAAAGATAAGCCGGTTCTGACTGCATGCGTCCATTTATCCATCTTTCATCCATTCACTTGTTGGTGGGGGTCTGAGCTCTTTCCGGTCCAAGCTGAAATGAATACCCATAGACCAGTGTTCATGTTCGCATTTCTCCGGAGTACCAAGGAGAAGGCTTGGTGGGTTGAGTGGGGTAAATTCATTTTTAAATGTCCATGTCCTGTCCGTTTGTAGGGAGTAGCTGTAATTGATGTCTTAATTGACAGTTTCTGAATTGGGATTAGTCCAATCAAGAGAATATGATAGATTTTTCTCTCTTCTGTGTATACGATTTAAAGTTTCATTTAGGAATGATCTATTATCTATATTCCATAAGTGTCAATCTCCTGTCTGTCTGTCTATCTATCTATCTATCTATCCATCTATCATCTATCCATCCATCTATCATCTATCCATCCATCTATCATCTATCCAAACTATGCATCTATGTGTCTATCCATTCATCCATCTATGCATCTCTGTATCTATTCATCTCTGCATCTATCTATTCATCTATGTGTCCATCAATCCACACATCTATGTATTTATCATCTATCATTCTATCTCAGTAGCTAACTACTCTTATCAACCTGTGATCCATTCACCTGCTTATCTTATATCTGCTCATCTATCAATATTTATATTTTCCTACCTACCTAAGCACCACGATAACAAGGTTTCATAAGAAGAGATACAGCGTATCATCCATCTTTCTATTAGCAATCTATTATCTATTATCAATCTATGCCCTATAGTCAATCTCTGTGTCAACATAATGTGCATGTCCCTTCATCTACCTCTGCCTACCTCCAGATCTACCATCTGTCTTTTATCTACACGTATGTATACCGTCCAACTTCGAGCTCTATTTATCCACCAGTCCGTCTATCTCTTGATCAATCAACCCACCTGTCCTTCACCTAGTTAGTTCTTAACTGTTATCCAACTCACCTGAGTTCCCTCTTCTCTGCTCAAACACACGCAGATTCCAAAATCCTGCTTGACATCTGAATAATCCCTACCCAAAGATTTAAAGCTGCCAACCCTCAGGATCATGATTTCTCAACCAGTGACCAAATTAGAAAAGAATGACCATCGTTTTACAAATCCACACTGACTCGTCTGATGCTGGCGCTCTGAGCAAGCTCTCGACCTTTCATTCCTGCTCGTGACCCTGGGCTCTCGTATTGGGGTCACTCCGGAGTCATGGTTACCCTGAGGCTCAACATCCTCCCGTGCTCTTCCCTTCCCAGTCCACTCCAAGAGAACATCCTTCTTCAACTGGGTCAACAGAACAAAGTCGTCTCGCTCACATTGCAAATGGTTTCCTCCAATGCTACGATCCACACGTGCACTCGTGCATTGTAACCAGCCATGCTGAGAAATTAGAGATCCATTCTGAAATCTCTTCTTCGGAAACCTCGTTATCACTGATGACTCCACCCGTCTGTCATCTCTTACGGGAATATCCTCTGACGCATTCATTCTGGGCTACGTAGCCGCTTTTCTACACCTTGGTTGCATAACATTATATCAATACTACAAGAAAAATTTTAGTTTTCAGCATTTGATTATTGTTCCCTGACGGGAAATGCCCTGAACTTGGTAGCTCTCTCACTTGAGTGTCCCAGCTTGGAAGGGACAAGATCTTAGATCCTATATCAATTCACATTTCTTTTAAAAACATAATGTTAATTGGATGACATATAGGGAGATGAGCAAGCTCTATTAGTTACCTAACAAAACGATTCTGCTATGATTTACATCTTTCATGCCTCGTTCAGAGGTGAGACCTGTGAACCTCATCACTGGATTAATCCATTTGATGAATTAGTAGTTTAAATGCTGTACTAGGTGGGGCATGGCTGGAGGGAGTACAAGACCAGAGAGATTCCCTGAGAGGGCTTATAGTTTCCCTGACTCATCTCTCATTGCTTCCCAGTTGTCATAAACCAAGCACATCCGCCATCTTGTTTTTGAGATGGAGTTGGCTGGTCTGTAGCCGTTCTGCTAAGGATACATATCAAAATCATCTTGTGGTTCCAATGTATATAAAAATTTGTAAAAATAATATAGATGGTTTAAAAATGTATATAAAAATAAAAACATAGATCAAAATAAATAAATAAGTAGTTTAATGGAAGACCATGGGAGGAATCAAGTCGAGTGCCATGGACACATTCATTCTGAACAATCTTGAAAAATTAAGATCCATAGGAAGATACAAAGAGCATTGCTCTGGTGATTTATTTGATTTATTGATACATAGACAAATTGTCCCCTTGAGGGGGAAAAAGACAGTGGAGGTTATGATTCTATGGTGAATGATTATACAGCTATTAATATTCCAAAATATTGCTTTTGTTCATCTTTAGGAGAACACAATCCCCGATATTTACTTTCTGCTTAATTTTTTTTTTCTGAAAACCTGAACCTACTTACAAAAGATAAAGTCTCTTATGAATAATAGACAAAAAAATACACAAGAGAAAATAAAAAGAATCCTATTTTAAGATAATTATTTGCATAATATAAGAATCCATGTCATCGATCAAAGGGAAGAGAGATCAGGGAAAGAAAATAAAGAACCACCAGTAGGAACTAAGAGGAGGGAATCGGAAGGTCAAGTGGGCCTGAAGGTCTCTGTGGTGGGGACGTCCGTCCTGGGGACAGTGCTCCCTGAGCTGGTGCAGTGCTCCCAAGAGGAGTTTCAGAAAGCCACCTAAGGGAGACCCAACTATTGGAATTCATGTCCCTTGTGCCCTTTGCTGATGGTGGTAGAAAACCAAAATGATACAGAAAATCATGTCCGTGATGAGGCTCAAGACTCCTGGGAAATCTGAAAGGATTCTTATTTCCTTACCAGAATAGCGGGATTGAAAACCCATTTGTAGAAGAACAAGAAGAAAAGAAGAATGTGATTTTCGTTCTCATACTTTCTCTGTCGACTTAAGGAAAAAAAATAATAATGATAATAAAATAAAAGGACACCACAAACCTCAAAGAAAAAACAATATACCCCCGTGTGTCAGTAATGGGAATTTAGACTCTGCTGCAGGAAACATTCTAATATGAGCTTTTATCAACCTCAACAGGGGTCCTTGAAAAGCCAGCCCTGTGATCCCAAAAGCACATAAAACCATAGAACAAGGTGGTACAGAAAAAACTCAGAGCTAAGAGGGCATTGGTCAGCACAGAGACTCAAACCAACCCCACCCGAGGCCAAGATGGCATTTTTTAATATATGACCAAATTTTGAGCTTGAGGAAATGCTTGTTCCCAAGACCCAGAAAAATAGGATTCAGGAAACCTTGGAGAGGGAGAGCTCATGCCCTGTATGTCTCCAATAAGAACCATCTCAAAACCTTTCTGAGCTGGGTACTATGGCCCACACCAATAATCCTAGAGGCTTGGGAGGCTGAGGCAGGAGGATCAAAAGTTAGAGGTCAGTCTCAGCAACTTAGTGAAACCTAGTCTCAAAATAAAATGCATAGAAAGTGTTGGGGATGGGGCTCAGTGATTAAGCACTAGGTTCAATCCCTAGTACAAATAATAAAATAAAATAAAATAGTAAAATAAAATAACATTCTGAAGTCCCCAGAAGACCACAAGACATGCCTTCATGCATCCGAAACTTGCAAGCCTCACTTACCCTGATGCAGATTTCTGTGATGAGGTTCCTTGTCAGACCTTTAAGACAGCAGCAACTCAGCCATGGGGAATTGGACTCCAACTCCTGTTGAGACCAATGGACTTGGATACCAAGCAGCTTCTGAGAACATCTTCTTATTGCCAATGAAATGTTCCCTTTTCTTCCTTCCTTTCCAGATGCACCTGGGACTAGCATTGCTGGGCATCCTGGATCCCGGTCCTTTTGTTTATTGGCATAAACTCTTTATATATGGAGAAATCTATTTTTTTCTCATGTTGACTTTTGACAACACGAAGCTTGAAGAACTCATGACTCGACTGTGAAGTAAAGTGAAGGCGTTCAGATCTGATCTCCAGCCTACTCCTCATAATGTCATAATAGCAGTGCAAACCAGCGAATGCTTCTCTGAGCTGTTTCCATTGTGGAATTCTGTGGACCCAAAACTCAGACGGGATCCATATTGCATCGCAGGATGTGGATGAGGCTGGACTGAATTTCCATGTCCATGCCCAGCCTGTGCTCCTCACAAAATCAATATGCAGATGGCTTATTGATTTAATTCCCCACTCTGACGATGAATGATCGTCAGCAAGGACGGCTGCCTGATTGAGGACTCCGCATTTTAGAGTTTACTGAAGACAAATCGAAGGCGTCAGAGAAAAAAAAAACCTATAATGGAGCCAGAGCTACAACGTCATCAGTGTGGATAAACCAGTGGGCAGAAGCCGGGCTCCAGCTCCCAAGGGGTCTTACGTCTTAGAAATGCAGACAGACACGAATATCGTCAGGGAAGGTCAGGCTCAGCATAGAGAGGGTTATACCCACTTTATTATCTTGAAAAAAGAAAGGCCATGGATTCCCTTCCCAGGGGTTAATAAAAATGCAGGGAAATTTGAACAACAAAATAACCAGTTGAAAAGAAATACAACTGAGTGAAATTGTACATTTTCAGCGTCGAAATCCATTCGACTTGACATCATGATGCATTTTTTAAAAGCCCTGAGCAAGATTTTGTTATCTAACAATGGAACGCATGAGCCCCGGGTCAGAGATCGCTTCTATTAAACACCTGTCAATCCAGATGGGTGTGTGTGTGTGAGTGTGTGCACATGCATATATGGATCTCTATCTATTCCCATATCTATGTATGTATCTATTATCTATTATATCTACCTATACCTAAGTATATCTATACCTATATAGATAAGTGTATATCTATCATCTATATCAATCTATATATGCATGTGTGTGCATATATATGTGTGCATGTGTACACACATGTATCTATATATCTATCATCTATTATGCCTATACCTACATATGCCTATATATCTTCCTATGATCTATCCTATCTATTGATCTTTCCCTATATGCATGTATGTGGATACACATTTGTGTATATCTGGGTATGTATCTATATCTATTTCTATATCTATGTATCTACTGTCTATTATATCTGTACCTATATATGCCTGTATATCTTTCTATCATCTAATCATATCTATAAATCTATATATACATGTATGTGTTTACATATGTGCCTATGTATGTGTGTTTCTATCATCGATGGGATCTATCGCTACTGATATCTATCCATACATCTATCATAGTTATCTCTATCTATACCTGTATCTACCTATATATTTTTCTGTCACCTGTCATATCTATACCTATGTTGGTCACATCAGCCTATGTCTGTATCCATCTATATATCTTTCTTTTTAAAATATTTTTTAATTGTCAATGGACTTTTATTTTGTTTATTTTTATGTGGTGCTGAGAATCGAACCCAGTGCCTCACACATGCTAGGCAAGCTGTCTGCCACTGAGCCACGACCCCAACCCTATATATATATATCTTTCTATCTATATACCTTTCTATCATCTATCATATCTGTCTATACCTTTATCTATATATCTGTCATCTATCATATTTATGCCTATATTATGTGTTTCTATAATTGATTATATCTACCTCTGCCTATTTCTACCTATATCTATCTATGTATCTATATCTATATCTGTCATATCTATCTATACCTAGATGTATCATCTATCATATCTATCTATACCTATATCTATCAATATACCTTTTCATCATCTATCATGTCTATTTTTATGTTTCTATCATATCTATCTACACCTATATCAATCATATATGTTTATATCATGTACTATATCTGTGTATATATAAATGCATTAAAAGTTACATATAAAGCACAAAGATCAATATATTATTCTAACAACCAGTGACTAGTACCCACATTATTCTAAGAAACCTTCATATTTCACTCACCAAAAAAAGGTGAGAAATCTAACGTTTGAGAGTGGGTTTTGCTATCGATTCCTGCATAACCACTCAAAAGAAAAAAAAATGGAACGCTTTTCTTTCTTCATAATAGTATTTTCCTCCAATAAAGTGGATTTTCACAGAAAATGCCTACGAATTGAAACGTATCCAAGAAATACAGTTGTGAACAGTGATTATGGATTAGTCATAGTTGTGGGGGTCTTTACATCATAGAAGTAAATTCGTGGACCTGTTTCTCAGGACTATGATTTTCCTTTGAAACAATGGGTTTCCTTTTAGAAGAAAGGAAAGGAAAAATTGCATTGTACGTCCATCCTAAGCACAGCCAGGACCATGTGTGCTGAATGAGTGCAAGAAAATACTCATGTTCTTCCTTTTTGAAAACAAGCCTTCCACAGGTTCCCGTTGACCATCAGTCCACTTGTGTGTGAGCAAGAACAGTCACCTTCCCAGGGACGGAAGAGCAGCGTGCTCATCCTGCAGTGATCCCTGATGCTTTCCCTCTGTCACCCATTGGGACCTTTAGAGTTAAATCTGGTGAGGATAACCATGCATAGTGATGTTTCAATAAATGACCTCATGGGAGGCTGAGGCAGGAGGATCGTGAGTTCAAAGCCAGCCTCAGCCAAAGCGAGGCCGTAAGCAACTCAGTGAGACCCTGTCTCTACATAAAACACAAAATAGGGATGAGGAGGTGGCTCAGTGGTTGATCCCTGGTACCAAAAAAAAAAAAAAAAAAATCTTAATTTGGTTTCCTTACGACTAAGGATCTTCCTTTAAATGAAAAGTAAAACCAACAAATAAAGATAAATTTTATTAGAAAACAGTGCTCATCACTTAGGTCAATGAGAGTTTTGAGTACAGATTTTTTTTTCCAACAACAAAATCATTCTGCTTAATTTATCTGAACACACATTCCCTATGAAAACTCGGAGTTGTTATTTTTAAGTGCCAATGTGACCCAAATCTTCGATAATGTCACGGTGACAGTTTGTCCCTCTCCTGTCTCTGTTTATATCTGGAGTATCTTGTGTTCTCTCTAGGAAGCTAGAAAAGCAGGCAGCCCAGCAGAAGGCTGTCCCTCCAGTTCATCTGCAAAAACTCCTGCATTTGGTAAAATGCAGGGAAGCCAGCGTTTTCTAAAACTAGTTCACATGCCCGCCGAGTTCTCTTTCTCCCTTAGTAACCGGTCTCGTCCTTTCCTGCTAAAGACTCGGCGAATAGCGAGGGTCATTGACACAGTTTCGGTGTTTCTAATTTTACGTGGGGTTTTCACTTTCTCTGCACTTTTATCTCTATTACTCGGCCCGGTGCCAAGACACAGCCCGATTATCTTCATGTCACAGCTCAACTGTCAGCAAAAGCTTGGTCCTTCTCCCCGATGCCAGGGTAATAACTCCATTTTGAGAAAAAAGAAAAAGAAGGTTCATTTCTTTGCTAGCAAAGGACAAGCACCAGGGACTCTGGTCCCAGAGGCTGTGATGCTGCCCATCAGTTTAAAGAGGTGACTCTAAGGCTGCGTTCCAGTGTCCCCTGGGGGAGCTGCCATGCACTGGGAGACAGTCACTGCTGAGATCTGCTGGTGCTGTCCCCAAAGTCTGGATGACGTCTTTCCTATGGTGGGTGTGGACTTGGGGACAGATACTCTGCCCAGGATGGGGAAGAAAGGGAATCCTGTTTCCCCTGAGACCAGGGAGGGGCAGGGAGAGAGGAAGAGAAGGACACATGGCCATTTAAAAACCAGTCGCAGTGGCCAAGCAGCCGGGCTGCATTCCCAGCAAAAAGGGGACCCTGTTCCATTAGGAATGACCATTGAATCTTTGCAATACTGGAACCCAGGGCGAGACTTAGGACGGCCCGGGGAATCACGGCGTGCTCTGAGGCACACATTCCGGATCTCTGGTCTCCACCCGTATTCCAGCTTGGCAGGGACGCCCTCTGAACATGCGTGAGCCTCTGAATCAAAGAAATATCATTTTGCCTCCATGAAGGATGCCGTGGGGATCTCAGACCCTTCCTCTGTCAGGGTCCTTCTGGGAAAACCACCCTTCACAATCTAGTTGTATCCATGGGTAAACCATTAAAGAATGAAAAATCCCCCGGACAGACTTAAATACCAGGCTTCCCCAGGGAGCTGTGTCTGCAAAATCGTCTCTTCTGAAATCATCTCATTAGTCCATCCAGTGAACCTCTTGTATTACATGCAAAAACTCTCCGTTCATCCAAGAAGTATTCCAAGATCCTTGTTTTTTAATAGGAATGACAACCTAGTTTTAGTTGAATTTCATATTGCAAGTCATCACGGATATTGAGTATAATGTAGTGGAGGGAAATCTGACGGACAGGATGGCTACTCAGGCCACCATCCGCTAGGAACAGTGGACATGCCTGGTGTATTTGTTAGTGACAAATACACTAAAGAAATTTTGGGAGGCTGAAGCAGGAGGATCGCAAGTTCCAAGCCAGCCTCAGCAATGGCGAGGCCCTAAGCAACTCAGTGAGACCCTGTCTCTACATAAAACAGAAAATAGGGCTGGGGGTGTGGCTCAGGGGTCGAGGGCCCCTGAGTTCAATCCTCGGTACCCCAAAAAAAAAATTAAAAATAATAACCACAACAACAACAACAAAATAAAAGGCAAGTGATAAAATCACCAGTCTTACAAAATAAAAACAAAGTCTCCCAAGATGGGTGCCGTCCATGCAAAATGAAACAAAATGATAAAACAAAAGCCATATTCTGAGAAAACTTAAGTTCACTCTGTGAACACAAGAGGGTGCCCTTGAATTGAACAACTGATTAAGCCATTAAATCCCGCCCCCCTCCCCATAAAACTACGAAAGGTGTGCAGAAATGACAGGCTGCAAAAATGGACACAAATATATAGAGATCCAAGCTATTATTAAAAATATATATATTTCTGAGTTGTAGATGGACACCCTACCTTTATTTTATGTACTTATTTTTCGGTGGTGCTAAGTATCGAACCCAGAGCCTCACACACGCAAAGCAAGTGAGACCCAGCCCCAGCCGCCCCATAGCAAGCTATTATTAAAAACAAAACAAAATTTTTTCCTGCTGGAGAGCGTGCTTTGCCCTCTCTCTAATAAAGTAGAAGAAAACTGCCACCCAACCAGAATGCTAATGGAAGGAAATCCATCCGTGGTTCCTGGGTTACAAATGCATAAATAAAACAAAACCGGAAACAATCACAATCCCTTAGAGGGGAAAAAAATGACAAAATTTACTTACAAAAGTCACAAAGAAGATTTTACTCCTAGTTAATGTGGAGAGATTTAATGTGTCAGGAAACAATTCATTTTCATGAGTATTTTTGTTCACCGGCAAGTATTATTTATTTTTCAGGAGCAAATTTTATGTACATCCATAAATGCATTGCTAATGATCATTATTTATACACTTAATTATTTTATTTTAATTTTCTCAATATTGTACTCTAATTTTCTGTTTGCATCTTATCCTCTTAGTTAAAACACAGACATTAATACACATTTTTTTTTAATCCATTGTGGTCCTTAGTATTACATGCTTTTTCTTTGTTTATTTGTTCATTTTGTGGCTTGATATTTGGAGGCTTAAGTTTTACCTTTTCTTACATCAGGGTTCAACCAGAAATGAGCAAGTACAGAAAAATCCTAGAAGACTAAGCATAAGCTAGGTGTCAATAGTTGAAAAAAAAAATACAGGCAAACCCTTAAAACTTGGATGTGATATGCAATCAGCTAAAAAGAAACCCCCCAATGTAAAACAAACTCCTCAGGCAGAGGAAACATACTTTACTGAGATGATTGCATTTAAAGCATAGAAATTTTCTAATGAATTTGTCTACAAAAAGGCACTGGGATGAATGGTGTTATAGGAGATCTCCACCAAAGCTTCAAATAACGGACATTCCTTCTAAAAACCCTCAACCCGTCAAAATGCATGATGTCCATAAAGCAAACATGATGTGTGCATTTTTGCTTCTCATTTCTAAATAGCAGAAAGAAATCTATATGCTGTCTCCCCATCTGGGGATAGATGGCATGCTCACTTGAAAGCAAATTCTTCACTTACCCCCAAACATCCTTCTCTCTTGAGCTCGTCACACTCTTCCTGGAATACGTATCCACTTCGTTAAATAAACTTGTGTATAAAGAATAGAAAAAAATATGAAATTTCTACCTTATTATTTTTCTATCAAGGGCAAAACATGAAATTCAATGTTAGAAAAACATAACATACCTGAATAATTACTATTTCATGAAAATGTACCGATATATATTTATATATATAAATGTACATATGTATATATTTGTACATATATATACATATATAAACAGACAATTGTTCTATTAGTGCAAGTTCATTCAGTAAGAGAAATACTGTCCGTGTAACTAGCTGTATAAACAGAAAAGAAGGGAAAAATTAACACGCGAGGTACGGATGATACAAACATTAACATTTAAGCGCTTGGATTTCAAGGGTACGATTAATTTGCCATGTTTTTAGGTAGAAAAGCTACTCTCACTCCCTCCCAATCTCTGGTCTGAAATTGCTACCTCACATCTGTGCTAAAATTCCTGTCTGGAATAAGTAAAAAGCAAATATCGCACTCGTGATGTAAGACAGAAGCCATTGACCAGGGGGGTCATGGAGGGCATAAATTTATCCGCTCAGGTGTGTATGTGACCAATGGCAGTGAGAACTGGCCATTCAGGTTGTACTGGGAGATGCCAAGGTTCTGGGCGTCTTTATCAAATGTGACCTTGGAGAGAGATATAAAGTGTTTTAGGATTCCCGGGTACGGACGTCCCATGCTCCCCGTGGGATACACATAAGCAGCTTTAAATGGTCCGACAGTGAAGACAGAATCAGGAGACGTTATTGCTTTTTTAAACCTGTGTTTGCTGTAGTTAATATGCCTTCCTTCCTATCCTCCCTCTTAAGGATTTCCTATTTGCTACTTTGTCTCACTTTGATACGTGTATTCATTTGTTATTTCTTTGGTTTCTCTTCCATTTCTTGGTGTAAGCATTGGTCCACTTCAGGAAAATTCTTCAGCATGGCTTATTGTATTGCCCTTGTTTCCTGATTGTCTTCATTTTAGAGTCTGATCAGAGGTCTATAAGATCTTGATGTTACGTGCATTTTAATATTCCCCAGTTTTCAGCGGAATATGTCAGTTTTGCGTATTTTCCTAATCTGCTTTTTTTGGTACCGGGGATTGAACTCAGGAGCCCTCGACCATTGAGCCACACCCCCAGCCCTATTTTGTGTTTTATGTAGAGACAGGGTCTCACTGAGTTGCTTAGCACCTCGCCGTTGCTGAGGCTGGCTTTGAACTCGCGATCTTCCTGCCTCAGCCTCCCTAAGTGGTGGGATGACAGGTGTGCGCCACCGCGCCCGGCTCTAATCCACTTTTTTATTCACTTTCTTACCATGTGGGCTGTGGAATTGTCCATTGCTATGCTTTGCACAAGGGCCACCCATCACTCCTTGCACCACCACAGTCACCATCTCATCAGCAGCATCCCCATCAACCCGGTCACTCCAGTCATCACCCTCCTCACCATCATGATCACCATCATCACCTCCGTCATCAAGATCACCACCATTGTGATCATCATGCCGAACACCACCACCAACATCATCATGATCTCCACCATCATCGTCACCACCATCAACACCATCACCATCATCACCATCGTGATCACCATTGTTATCAGCATCCTGACCTCCATCATCAAGATCATCAGCATTATTATCATATCACCACCACCACCATCATCATCACCACCATCATCATCACCACCATCATCACCATCCTTATCATCATCCCCCTCCTGACCTCCATCATTAAGATCACCATCATTGTTGGCATCATCACCAGCACCACCACCATCATCATGATCTCCATCATCGCATCATCACCATCACCGTCACCATCATTATGAGCATAAGTATTATTATCATCACCATGACCTCATCACTATTATCATCATGATCTCCAACATCATCATCTCCATCACCCTCGCCATCAAGATCACCATCACCACCATTGTGATCATCACCATCACCATCACCGTCACTATCACCAACATCACCATCACCATCAAGATCACCACCAGCACCACCATCACCATCACCACCACCACCACCATCATGGTCACCATCACCAACATCACCAACATCACCATCACCATCACCATCATCACCACCATCCACAATATCATCATGTCATCCCATATTAGATATTACTAGCCAAATGGGTATTGAACACATAATTCATTGATACAAAGAGACAAATGTTGCTTTATTTCATAATTCTGCTGTGCCAACTCAAATAACATGTCTAATGTTATTGAAAAATGCCCCATTCGTATTTTTTCCTCATCCAACAATAGTGCAGCATAGTCTCCTGAGATGGGCCTGTAGGAAGTACCATACTGAAGTACACAGAATTACCAAGCAGTAAGTAACACAAAAGGTCTTATTTCAGAGTGTACCCTTCACAATTTCACAGACAACTAACTTCAGTGGAGTCCACTTAATCGTAGGTCTTCTGATTCACTTTTATTTTGTACATTCATGAAACCGAATTAAGGGAGTTAATGTTAAATCACAGTCAAGGACAGTAATCGCTTTGTCAGTCTTCGCATGGAGGTATCCTAGAACGCTTATGCTTCAAATATTTCACTCAGAAAATTTATAAAAATTTTCAAGAGCTGAAAGATGAGTCAATCTACTCTGCCACGTCTCTGACCCCCTCAATTTATACTGAGTTGCAGGCAAGTCTACAGATTGCCAGTTAGTGATCGCTCATCTCTACAGCATTAGATGAGTAAAAATTATTCCCTTTGCTACTAACTTCTCTGTCTGCATTCTGAAGAATGTACTGTTTTTCTCTATCAGATTGTATGCACTTGTTTTAAGGTAACAGATGGCATGATAAAGAATTGCATCAACATCTCACGCTGTAGCCCTGATAGCCAAACAATTTTGCAGCCCTGTTTAAACTAGATTATACTTTTAGGGCTGCCATGAGTATATTAAATAATATTAAATAATATTTCCTCCCAGTCATGGAAGCTGGAATCCCAAGATCCAGGCGTGGGCAGGGCTGGCTCCTCCCGAGGCCTCTCTCCTGGCTTGCAGATGCCGTCTTCTCCCAGGGTCCTCACAGGTGGTCCTTCTGTGTGTGTCTATGTCCTCATCTCCTCTTCTTACAAGGACCCCAGTCCTGTGGGGTCAAGGCCACCCTGGGAACCTCAGTGCTCCTCCATCACCTCTGTAAAGACCCGTCTCCACACAAAACTTTTACTTTCCAGTTTTGGAGCTATTCATCATCAGTGGTGGTCCAAAGTTATAAATAGAAAAGTTCAGAAACTAACAATTCACCATTTTTAAACTGCAAGCCATTCTATGTAGCTTGACCAAGTCCCACACTATCTGCTTCCATCCACCCAAAACATGAATCTTCCTTTTGTTCAGCGTATCCACCCAGTATACCCTATCCACCTGTTAGTCACTTAGCAACCATCTCAGTTATCATATCAACACAAAGCTTTGGTCCAAGTTGCCTTTATTTTACTTAATAATGCCCCCAAAGTACAAGAGTATATTACTATAATTGTTTTATTTTATTATTGTTGTTAAATCATAACCTTATCCTAAGTATAGGGATAAAAACTTAGCATATGTTGGTTATGTATGATGTAGTTTCAGGAGTTCACTAGGAATATCAGCACATATTTTTGTGCAGAGAAATATGAAAGCTATAATAATAGCAAGGATCACAGAAATTTACTAAGAACCTCATTTCAAAGTTGACAGACCATGCCAAGAATGTATTTTTTTAGTGCCATGAGGAGATATTCAGGGTTTTAAAATTCCCTAATTTATATCTTTAAAACATGCTTCTGGAAATTTGAAGGAAAAAGAGTCTTGGGTGCAGTAAAGACAGTGAAAACCTGAATGTGCTGACATTGGGCTGAGCGATCGATCGTCATTTGCTAAAGTAATTGTTCAAATTTCAGAGAAAGGGACTTTTTGAGAGGCATGTGGGAGAAATCTCAAGACCTCATTTTGGAAGTCAGTTTTGAGTGGCTGATGTTACAAAAACTTTTTTTAGCATAAATCTAGGAATTAGGTATCATTTCATAATACATCAGAATTTCCAGAGTCCAAGTGCTGAGTTCCCGGCTGCCCAAGGCCAGCCTTCCTTGAAAAACATCACTTGTCAACTGCGATTAGTGTCAGAAACAAGGAACACTGATTTTCACTTCTCTTCCAAGTGAATGGCACTAAGAGCCTAAGGAATATATGAAAACCTCTGCGGTCCCATATGAACACTGGATTTGCATAAAAGGCAAAGAGGAGAAGCTTCCAACTTGAACCCGAAATCATAAATGGATCTCTCTACTCCTTGACCGACTGGAGGGCTTTCCCTGTGGACTCTCTGCCTCACTTTGAAATGATAGATGTTTTCCTGTCCTAATTTTTCTAGTTTCTGATCCTGAATGGTGCAAAGTCACTTCCTACGATGAGAATAGATGTTTTCCCAGATGTTTCATGCACACAGTTTCAAGAATATTCCCAGCCAGGTGCGGTGGTACACGCCCGTCATCCCAGCACTTTGGGAGGCTGAGACAGGAGGATCGCGAGTTCCAAGCCAGCCTCAGCAATGGTGAGGTGCTAAGCAACTCAGTGAGACCCTGTCTCTACATAAAACACAAAATAGGGCTGGGGATGTGGCTCAGTGGTCGAGTGCCCCTGAGTTCAATCTCCAGTACCATAAAAAAATAAATAAATAAAAGAATATTCCCTTCCTTATTTCCACCCATTTTCTTGGAAGCTTGGCAAGCACAGCAGAGAGCTGGGAAAATCCATCTAGGTTTCTTGTTTCACAAATCCATTCACTCATTTAACAAATATCCATTGAGAACCAATAATATTCCTTCACCTGTCTATATAACAGTGCTGCAGACCTGAAAGTCCCTAGGCACATGCTGCTTCTTCCATTTGGCATCATTGTGACTTGATCTGTAAGATTGGAAATTTCTCAAGGTTAGCACATTCATATTTTGGAATATTACTCAGCCGTGAAGAAGGAAGAAAGCATGGTTTTGCTGGAAACTAGATGGAACTGGAGACTATCATGCTAAGGGAAATAATGCAATCCCAAAGGTCAAATGTTCTCTCTGATACGTGGAAGCTAACTCACAATAAGCAGTTAGGGGAGAATAGATGTTCCTTGGATAAGACAATGAGGAATAAAGAGAAAGGAAGGGGCCAGGAATAGGAAAGACAGTGGAATCAACTGGACGTCCCTCTCCTGTGCTCACATATGAACACACAACCAGTGAAACTCCACGTCCTGTACAATCACATTAATGGGAACATGCTGTGGACATGCATCGCCCTTTCTGATTTGTACTAAATAAATACAGAAATTATTATTTTTTTCCCTGTGTAAATGCCAGCAGGGATGCAATTTTGGAAATCAACATCCATTCATTGTTTTTCAACGAATTCCCAGAAATAGAAGTCGCGCTGTTTAACAAGTGCAGAGGATCTCACGGCCCTTTCCTCCAGCAGATTGCGTCGGAGGGCTTTCTGTTCTACGCATGGGCTGCCCCGGGGCTGATGGCGCGACCTTGGACGTGTCCTTCGTCCCTGGAAAGCCTCCCTGTTCTGCCCATTAAGAGGATCTCAGTGGCGCCTCGAGGTCTGGGGAAGCCACACTTCACAGAGAGAGGGAGATGTTGATTTCGGGCACGAAAGCATCAGGGCATGCAAGTCACATTCCATGATCGGCACAGTCCGGGTTGCCCCGGGCACCTGTCAGTTACTGAAATCGGGGAGATCACCCATCACGGCTCAGGAGAGCCTGCGCGGTCCCCAGCTTAATTAATACCCGAAAATGCTCATCTGAGGAGTGCGGAACATGTTTTGCTTAAGAGATCGTTCTTCCGTCCCATGTGGTTATTTCTGTTCCCTATTTTTTTTTTTTTTTTTTTTTGGTCACTCGGTTTACAGAGCCTGCTTCTGTTTGCAAATGCACACAATTGTTTGTCACCTAGGTGTTTAAGGGACCTTCTGTCCACGAGGACAGGAGGACTCTGTGAGGGCAGCATGTAGCCAAGGATGTGTCTTTGAATCAAACTCCTCTTACATGAAACCGAACCTTAAACCTCTATCGCAAATATGAAGATCTTAGCTGGGGGAGGGGGGTGCTCACCTGCAATCCCTGCAACTCAGGAGGCTGAGGAAGGAGGATGGCAAGTTGGAGGCCAGCCTCAGCGACTTGGCGAGGCCCCGAGCAGTTTTGGAAGACCCTCCTGGAAAATTTCAAAAAGGGCTGAGGATGTGTTTCAGCGCACCCAGGTTCCATCCTCAATACTAAAAAGACATCTTTATCTAGAATGCATGCGTGGATTCCACACAAGCCTGAAATTTCTCAGGGTGTCATATTGTGCTGTTATCCATCATTAAGTGGAAAGTTGCTGAACATGGTTTCTGATAAATCAATAATTCATTCTCAAAGATCAGCCTCATGGATTTTAATAAAGTGCCCGTACAGGTCTGCATTGGGGCATTCCAAGGAACGAAAATACCTGCCGATAATCTGAATCTACGGTTCCATCCCGACAAACAGTACGGTTTATCAATACATGGTGAGATGGAAATGATAAACATAGATAGCAGACCCCTGTTATTACTGAAGGTAATTAATCAGTTATTGCTATTAATTATAATTACCTCAAATAATTTTACATTTATGTTTCCAGTGCGGATTTTTTTTTGGGGGGGAGAAGGGTAACCAAGGATTGAATATAAAGCTGTTTAACCCCTGAGCCACATTCCCAGCCCTATTTTGTGTTTTATGTAGAGACAGGGTCTCACTGAGTTGCTTAGCACCTCACCATTGCTGAGGCTGGCTTTGACCTCGCGATCCTCCTGCCTCAGCCTCCCTAAGTGCTGGGATGACAGATTTGTGCCACCGCTCCCAGCTAAACATGCAAGGCACAGCCCGTCGGTATTAAATTAGAACACTTAGTATTTTTCTTTTTTCCAACAAAAAGCTAAACTTAATATCTGCCCTCCAACATGCGGGGCGTTGCCTGGCTCTTGTATAAAATTGCATCCCAACAAATCAAACTGGCTGGAAGCGTGTAACCCCAGAGAAAGTTCATTAAAATATATGCAGGGTGGGAACAGACCACCTCGCTGTCACAGCGACTATGTTGGTAAAAGATAGAGAGGATTATGAATATTAAACATGCAATGAGAGAATGTTTAACTAGAGCGTGCTCCGCATGCATAAGGAAACTCACACGGATATATCAACAACTAATGAGCAAAATTAGCACTTTCCTATAAATCCATAACCACACAAAACCTTTGCGCCTCATACATCTTCCAAATATTTATGCAAGAAAAATGCACATGTATCTATATCGCTGCACAATCTTCATAGCAGGTTGATCCATAGTAGCCTGAGGCTGGATACAGTCCAGAATGGGCAGAAAAAAAGAAGAAGAAAAAATGTGGTATATTTATACAATGCACTATAAAAAAAAGTGTGTAGGAATTAATGATAGATATGAGAATTCTAAGGGATTTTTTATTTTCTTTTTGGTACTGGGGATTGAACTCAGGGGCACTCGACCACTGAGCCACATCCCCAGCCCTATTTTGTGTTTTATGTAGAGACAGGGTCTCACTGAGTTGCTTAGCGCCTCGCCATTGCTGAGGCTGGCTTTGAACTCGCGATCCTCCTGTCTCAGCCTCCCTAAGTTCTGGGATGACAGGCTTGAGACACCATGCCTGGCTTCTAATGGATTTTTTTTTTTAATTGTAGACAAAAAGATCAGGCATAAAAATACAAACCGTATATTTCCATTTAGATGAAATTGGAGAAGCGATGTCAATCTAAGATTAATAGCCCAGTGCTCTGACCCATCTGGGAGGGCTGGGGACTGAGCAGGAATTGCAAAGTTTTGCATGTTTGCAGAGTTTTCAGATACACAGGTGCACGGCCAAGATACACAGACAGGCGGGTTCACGCATACTTCCTACGGACGCGAGCTTTACCCGGGAAAATTTTAAAAATCATAAATAATAATATGCATGCTAAAATCATTTGCCCACGGGATGTGCATGAGTACATTTGATTATTTGATTTTATTTCATCTATTTTTTTCTCTGTTTAAAATGAAAATGCTTAATTTTCCAAACTTTGAAATAGGTTTTTATTTTTAAAAAAGATCGAACAACCAAGCACCTCCGCTTTAATTTTAATTCATTTTCGTAGATCTTTTGATACTTGGATGATTTGTTTCACATCATATTTTATTATTACACCTCATTAAGATACATTCTGTGTTTACAAATATGTAAATACATGCCCTAATGGTGTGTAGAACTAAAAAGAACAAATAAAGAAAATCGCATACAACTGAAAATACAAAACAAAAAAAATAGATTGAAGCGTTAAAACATGAAAGAAAAAACTTACAGTAATAGTCCTGCTCCATGGGAATTCATTGTTCCAGCTTTGCAATATTTCTGTGAGAGAATCTTAATAATGAATTAGAAACATAATTTAAGACAGCCACAGTGGCGCACGCCTATAATCTCTGCAGCTCAGGAGGCTGAGGCAGGAGGATCGCGAGTTCAAAGCCAGCCTCAGCAGAAGTGAGGCCCTGAGCAACTCAGTGAGACCCTGTCTCTACATAAAACACAAAATATGGCTGGGGAGGTGGCTCAGTGGTCGAGTGCCCCTGAGTTCATTCCCTGGTACCCGCTGCCCACAAAAAAATTCCTTCCCTGCCTGGACTAGATTTTGCTTTGTTTCAATGGATGTAACTAGGATTTAAAATTTTGCAAGCAAGCAGAGACACTTCCAACACTCTCTAGGGAAATTTGGGGGAACTCAGGAAGACTCGGAGGTGTGAGCAGGATTCAGAGGGATGGTTCTCTGCAACCGTGACACTTAGTCCTGAGATGCCTCCCGATGACATGTCCGGTGTGAATTTGGAGACCATTCCTTCTGCAGGTTCCAAGGATGTGGCTCAGCTGAACAACAGCCAGTTAGGACACGTTTGTGAATTACGTAAGCGATTTTCATGTCATTGCTGATAATTCTTTGATCTAGTATTTAGACAGAACGCAAATAAGCAAAATCGAGAAGGCAAATTCTCACATACCGTAGGATAGCGACAGATACTGCCTTCTTCTATCCCCAAATGCACCACTTAATCCATTCCAGAGCCAACCTTGTGGTAGCTAGGTATCCAGTTTTCATTGATAAATTCTCTTTTTTATTTGGGGGTTGGGTACCAGAGATTCAAGACCACTGAGCCACCTCCCCAGCCCTATTTTGTGTTTTATGTAGAGACAGGGTCTCACTGAGTTGCTTAGTGCCTCAGCATTGCTGAGGCTGGCTTTGAACTCGCAATCCTCCTGCCTCAGCCTCCCTAAGTGCTGGGATTATAGGTTTGAGCCAACGCACCCAGCCATTGATAAATTCTTGTCATTGGTGCTTCTACAGCTTTTCCTATTTCTTTCTCTCTCTCTTTCTCAGTTGCACCTTTATTTATTTTATGTATATTTTGGGCTTCACGGATCCATCCAACACCAAACATCCTCAACCTTGAAGCATCTGAGCAGAGCACCTATTGAGTGATCCTCCGGCACTTGATCTTATTTTGTTTTTCTATGTGACCATAAAAAATATTATTTCAGTACATCCTCTTGATTCTACATGTATAGCATGCAATCCCCTAATCAATACAACACACTCCCTTCTATAATAAATGTTAAATTATGTCTCTCATCGCCCAGAGGCCTGCTGCCCAGACTATGGGAAGTGAATGTATCTATTAAGAGTAGCAACATTTTTTCTTATTTAAATGCTCTCCCCATTTTAATTGCTCCTATCAATTCTTGCCAACACCTCACAGCTATTAAAACAAAGTGTCGAGTACCAGATTTCATAATCACTTGATAAAGCAAACTATTAGCCTGTAAGAACCTTTCCAAAATTATGAATAGCCCTTGCTAATTTATTTTCAATTTTTTAATCAACATAGGCCCCCTGAACCTCTCCTTTTTAATTATAGGCAATATAAATTGATCACAAGAGCAGAACTGATTTTGAAACCTACCATGTCATCCTACGATCATTCTATGCAATGTCAGGTTTAGAATAAGTTTTCCTTCAAACGTAAAGAGCATTGTGCTATATGAGCTTAAAATACTCCATACGCCTGGCGATTTATCTTTAATCCCATTTATAATATTCCACCGAATGAATCAGATGCTCGGTTTGCAAAAGATAAAAACAGCTCCAGAAAATTCAGACAACCAACGGTACTGAACTGGCCACACATCACGGTCTTCACCTACGCGATCAATATGGGCTCAGTTACCAGGAAGGGGACGAGGGTCCTGATCAGAGAGACCCAGAGAGCCCCCTGCACTTCCACCTGGGAGGACCAGGAGCAGGCGCCACCTGGGAGCCGGGAAGCAGCCCCAGCAGACCCACCTCTGCCCCGCCTGGACCTGGGCTGCCTGCAGAGCTGGGGGCATCAGCTGTCAATCATTTAAGCTGCCTGGTCTGTGGTATTTGGTGACCACAGTCCAAGTGGACCAAGGCAGGAACTCCAAAGGCTGCAGGACGTGGTTATGCCTCTCAATGATCTAACTCTCAGCACAAAACTGCCCCGTTTATTCCAACAGAGATTTAACGGAGCAAATTTTCTGATTTGAGAAACGTGATCCAGAACAAATTTCTCTGAGGAATCAAGCACAACAGTTAAGATGTTCTTTAATGCTTTTTATTTTAATATTTTCCTTTTCTTTGTGAATCTACTTGCATCTCGTTGCGTTCTTACTTTTTAGAGCAAAACAGTTCAGCAATGAAATGGGATTCTTCGCAGTCCCAGGAAGAAAACATCATCCATTTTTAATATTTTCACACTGTGTTGAAGTAAAACCGTTAGATTAACGGAGTGAAAAAGCACCCGGGAATACATCGCTTCGAGTGCGATTTAATTTTTTTTTTTTTTTTTGTGGAGTCTATTCTGCATTTAAAGAAAAAAAAAATGCTACCAGCTACACATGGTACCCAACAGTAAGGAAATCAAAATTGCCAAACACAGTGCCGTTTCCTCTCTGTTAACATTATCGCTAGTGGAACTGACATCGGGCATCTTTTCTTGGTGTACCTGTTTCTGACGTTCATGTTTTCAAATTCAATAACTCCTCATGAAAGCCAAGTCTCACAGCCAGGGCCAGAGATCACAGTGAACTTGTTTGTAAACATAACATTTGGGAAGAAGTTTACTTATTTACAAAAGAAAAAATTGGAAAGAAAAATGCTTGCATCCAGATATGGTGGTGCAAGCCTGTATAAACCCAGTGGCTTGGGAGGCTGAGGCAGGAGGATGGTGACTTGCAGGCCAGCCTTAGTCACTTAGCAAGGCCCTAAGCAACTTAGAAAAACTCTGTCTCAAAATAAAAAATAAAAAGAGCTGGGGATGTGGCTCAGATTTTAAGCACCCCTGGGTTCAATCCCTGGTACTGCTCTTCATTCCACCCTTTCTTCCCCCAAAAATGTGCTAGGATTTAGGAAAAAATGAAAAATTAATTTTGATAACCTTTAGTCTGGAATAGATCCTTGAACTCCAGCTTTATTTGAAATTACAAAGGGTTAATGGATAATGAGATACGTCAATGCAAATGTTCACTGATCGACTCTGTGAAATATTGGCGAGGTCAAAGCCAGGCTCAATAAAAGCGAAGCACTAAGCCACTTAGTGAGACCCTGTCTCTAGATAAAACACAAAACAGGGCTGGGGATGTGGCTCAGTGGTCGAGGGCCCCTGAGTTCAATCTCTGATATGCCCCCCGCAAAGAAAACCAATATACTCCATAGGAAAAAAATGACATATTTCAGTGAGCAGAGAAACCGGAAAATTATCAAGATAGTACAGGATTTTCTTGAGCTATATTTTGCTGTCAAACTGTGATTCCCAGTTTCCATAAAATTAATTACAAATGTACAAAGCCTGTCTTTTTATGTGCAAATGAGATTCAACATGTAACTTAACTGGCATGGGCATTTAAAATCAGGCCGGTTTGTTAACAGAGTTACAAAAAAAAAAATGGTGCTCACTTAAGTCAAGGATAGCAATTCTCAGTGTAGACAGGCCTCAGGATCATTCAGTGATGTTATTGAGATTCAGACAGTTAGAACAGAACACTTCCCGGGAGGGAGTTTCTGATCCAGATGGTCCAGGGGATGCCCAAGAATTGGCACTTGGAGTGAGCTTCTGGGTTATGGGTATCCTGCTCCGGAGAACCTGCCTTGAGATATTTCCATTTTGAATGCGTGTTCCGTTACAAAGATTGGCTTTTGATGACTTAATGTGGTAATTTTCCCTAAAATTATTGGATTCAGCTTGCCTAAGGTCTTATGTTTTTTTTTTCTCTGCTTCCTCCATCCCTCCTCTCTTTCTTTCTTCCTTTCTTTTCTCTTTCTTTCTTTCTTTCTTCCTTCCTTCCTTCCTCTCTCTTTCTTTCTTTCTTTCTTTCTTTTCCTTCCTTCCTTCCTTCCTTTCTTTCTCTCTTTCTTTTTTCTTTTTTCTTTCTTTCTTTCTTTCTTTCTTTCTTTCTTTCTTTCTTTCTTTTCCTTCCTTCCTTCCTTCCTTCCTTCCTTTCTCTTTCTTTCTTTCTTTCTTTCTTTCTTTCTTTCTTTCTTTCTTTCTTTCTTTCTTTCTTTCTATCTTTCTTTCTTTCTTTTCCTTCCTTCCTTTCTCTTTCTTTCTTTCTTTCTCTTTCTTTCTTTCTTCCTTTCTTTTCTCTTTCTCTCTCTCTCTTTCTTTCTCCCTCTCCCTCTCCCTCTCCCCACCCCCCTCTCTCTTCCCTGTTCTTTTTGGTGCTGGGGATGGAGCCCAGGGCCATGTTCCAGGCGGGCAAGCTCTTCACCCCTGACGCAGATCCAGCTGGATGCTGCTTTAATGAAACCAACAGAAAGCAACACCTTTGCGACTCGATATCGCTTTGCCCCGAGAACCGACGTTCCCATGTATGAAATGATACCCACGGAGCGAAGCTTATGAAGTCGAGGTACAAATCCGCGTTGGCTCTTATTTCAGGGGAATTTTCATGGCTGAGGAACGCGCTGGGTGACTGTGTGTGTGCACTCGTTTTGTGTCAGGCAGTCCTGAGTCAATGCAAAACCGATTATGACGGAAAGGGCCCCCATGGGCCTCCACTGGGAAGTTCTTGGAGACCCAGTTGAAACATTAGCAATGAAAATGTGTTTGGTAAGTGAATAAATACCCAGTCCCGTCCCGTGTGGCAGAAAAATTAAACAGGCAACTTAGCAGCACAGCCCGTAGCTAGAGTGGAGGGACCCTCCGGTAACACCTAAGGAGCTTCCTGCCATCTGAACATCCTAGGGACGCTTGCGGTTCTGAATAAATGCACAGAAATTTATTTTGTACCATTATTGCATCAACTTCTTCAATTCAGCTAATTATCGCATCAGATTTTTTTGAATGCAGGGGAATTTAAAGAGTTTTCAGATAAACCATACACGATGTGATTCTTCCACTAAAAAAAACAAAGATTGTCTTCTGCTTAATAAAAAAACTTTGCTCCACACACACAAAGCCCTCTTTGATTTTTTTTTTCTTTTTTCAGATGTTTCTCTTTCATGCCAATTACCAGCAGTTCCATCTCTGAGAAGCTTTAGTCATCCTGAAGGGGTTTCACTCCTCTTGGCAATTAACATTTCCTGAGCGTTTGCTCCTGAATGGTGTCGTGTAGATTTTGCACTGACAATGCCATGTTCAGGCAGACGTAAATCCATGCAAAGTGCACACACCAGCACTGGACAGAATCCAGTAATCAGCATGCTTTAATTTACCTATTTTTAAAAAATTTTTCCCAGTTTACTCTTCCTTTGATAGGAAACCACAAATATTTTGAGGAAAATTCTATGAATTTTGTATCCCATGGAGAACACTCCATCATCTTCCCACGACTGGAAAAATTATGTCCCCATTAATATTTGTGTGCTAGAATCACAAATATATACATGCATTTTTATTTCATTTATTCACATTATTTATTATTTGGGGGGGATACTGTGGGTTGAACTCAGAGTCACTCGACCACTGAGCCCCATCCCCAGCCCTGTTTTGTATTTTATTTACAGACAGGGTCTCACTGAGTTGCTTAGGGACTCACTAAGTTGCTGAGGCTGGCTTTGAACTCGCAATCCTCCTGTCTCAGCCTCCCCGAGTGCTGGGGTTAAGGCATGCACCAGCGTGCCTCTTTAAATACATCTTATTTTATTGAATCCATGTTCTGCAGGTAGCAACTCAAGTTTCCCATGCTGGCAATTAAATTTTCGATGAATGGTAAAGAAGATAAAAGAATATTGCTACTAATTCACACATGGGAGCAGCGGCAGGATTGCCCAGACCCAGGTGCAAAGAGCTAGGGGCATATGCCTATCAATTTCTTGTTCTGATTGACAGCTATTTTCACAGCATCGAAGGATCTGGATGTGTCCCTGTTGTTCGAGGTGCAGACAACCCCGTTTTCTTGACCATGCAAAGAACAAATTTCCCAAAAGAAAACAAAAGCAGCCCCCATGGAAACAGCATTTCCTAAGAAAGAAAAAAAATGCAGTGTGATATGAATTTAATCAGTTCCTCTTTGTCTCAAAGTTGGAATTTTATTTTACTGGTTTTTTCTTTTCTTATGCTATTAATATCATGGGGGGGAAAAAACTGTCCAGGATTCATCAGATGGTGGGACCTTTCCATTGAGAATCTTGAGAGACATAGGGTGGTTAGAAAAAGGGGCGCTTCATCGTTGGAATTGATGGAAAGATACCAGATAAGGGCGAGATCAACAGGAAAATGAGCCAAATGGACACGTGAGAGAAAGGGTGAGAAGTCATGCTACCATTTTGGGACTCTTCTTGGCAATCTTTACTGATGCTAAGCATTCATCTTTCTTAGGAGTCGGAAATCCTCCTTCTTGGCGGCGACCTCACACCATGGAGTAGTCAACCTAGTGAACACAGAGCACCTCAGAGGACATGTGCACACGGGGTACTGAGGAGAAATCGAGAATGTTTTAAATATTTTCTCTTCTATTGCTTTGCTAATAGTACAATTCCTCTACTTTTATTATGGGGTGGTTGGAGGGGGTCTCACAAAAGCTCATGTATGACATAATGCAAGAATTTTTAGACATGAAAACATTGGGTTTTAAGATGTGTAACCTAATCAGTGGATTAATCCACTCAAATGGATTAACTGGGTGGTAAATCCTGGAGGAGGTGGTCACTGGGCTGTGCCTTTGGGGACTCTATCCTGTCCCTGGTGAGCAGAGCTCTCTCTGCTTCCTGGTGCCACGTCCTGAGCTGCTCTCTTCCTCCAGGCCCTTCCGCCATTTTGTTCTGCCTCACCTTGGGCCAGAGCCATGGAGTCGGCCAGCCATGGACTGAACCTTTGAAACTGAGCCACAATAAACTTTTCCTACTCTAACTTGTTCTTGTCAGGTGTTTTGGTCACCAAAATAATAGAGGTAACTGAAACCACTTCTCCAACTTTGTGGGTTTAACTTCCCATGAATGCGCTTCCTTCTTCCAGGTCATTACAGTCCTGCCCCTTGAGGGTGGCCTCTGCGAGATGTGAGCCTGTTCACCCTCAGTCATCATGAAATGGGTGACCCAAGACATGCAAGATGCAGGTTCTTTTCCCGATCTTCTCCTGTTTTTGTCTTTATAGCCGACCTATCCATTTTAACATTCTTCATTTGGTTTCTGCCATATTAAACCTTGGAGACGTGTCTAATTTCTTCTGCTGTTGAATTCTGCACAGTGTAGCTTCTTTTCAAATTGTCCCAATTACCTCAGTGACTCCGTAAAGCCAAGTACTTATTTACGTGACAACGGTGAGCTTCAACCATCGCCAGACAATTCACTTTAACAAAGAAAGCCAGGAAATTACTAAGATCGGGTAAGCGTAGTTCATCTATCTTTTCTATCCAGTCCAATATAATCCAATTCAATCCAATGTGATCTGGACCAATTTGATCCAATCCAAATCTCATGCAATCTAATCTAAGCCAGTCTAATCCATTCCAATCCAATGTGGTGTGCTGGTTGATCACCCACACCTATTGATTATGTATGCATTTATAACTACCAATTTATCTATCCACTTTTGATATCTCTTCATCGTGTTTATCTCTATCTGTTCCTTTATCTATCTTTCACCCGTATTATCATCCACATCTTTCCATTTAGACATATCCATCAATCATCTCTCTATATCTATTATTTTTTCTTTCATTTATTTTTTCTTATGTAGTTTTAACTTTAATTTAAAAAATCAAATCAATGTCTAAAAATTGCATATTCCTAAATCTAGATTTCTTTGTCTTTACTGAAACTCTCCCATCATTTTAGATGTGTTCAACGTTGAACACAAAGAAATCAGAGTCACATTAGATTTGATGGAATAAAGCATATAATGAAGGAAAATAATGACATTTAAAAGGCTATCCACAAATTTCTAGTAACAAGGTCCAACACTTTGGATAGGCACCAAGGATGCATCGATGATCATGGACATCGATTTACAGAATATCTATTTGCACGCAGGGTTGGGGGAGGGCAGAGTCTAATTGCTGCCAAATAAATTAGAGTTTTGATAGCAGCATCATTTTTTTTTATTTTTCTCAAAAGTTGCATTTTAATACATGTTATCAAACATAACAGAAAAAAACAAATTTTCAGAAGCTGTACACACTGTTCACTGAAAGCATTTGTTGAGGCAAATAGAAAGAATATTGTTACAATCATAATTTTTCTAACTTTGCACAAAATTATAAGCAGATTACATTCTTCATATTAAACATCTTTATATGCACTTTCAATGAACAGTATGTATATATATATATATGTTTATATATATTTTTTATCAACCATCTTTATTGTACTCTGATGATCAATAATTGATTGCTGTTTTATTTTATTTTTTTTAAATTTTTTTGTACCAGGGATGGATTGCTGTTTTTGTTTGTTTACTGAGGATTAAACCACGGGTGTTAGCCCCTAACCCATATCTCCAACTTCTTTTATATATATATATATATATATATATATATTATCTTGAGACATGATCTCATATGTTGCTTAGGGCTTCACTAAATTATGGAGGCTGGCCTCGAACTTGCAATCCTCCTGTCTCAGTTTTCCGAGCCCCCAGATTACAGGTATGCACCATCATGCCTGGCTCCACTTAGGCTTTTCAAAAAAAAAAACACACAAAAAAAATCCCATTTTTATTCTCTAATGTAGAATAATGAGCTCAAGTGTACTTTCCCTATAATTGTTTCACTTTGGAAATGGAGGCACTCATCTTTATACTAACGCTTGTAGAGCACCCCTTATTTAAAATACTTGGGACCACAAGTCTTTTGATTTGGGATTTTTTTTTTTTTCACCAGACTTCAGAATATCTGCTTTTACATGAGAAATGGCACACCTTCACACAGAGCCCAAAGGTCACCTTACAAAGTATTTTTTTTTTTTGGTACTGGAGATTGAACTCAGGGGCACTCGACCACTGAGCCACCTCCCCAGCCCTATTTTGTGTTTTATGTAGAGACAGGGTCTCACTGAGTTGCTTAGCGCCTCACCATTGCTGAGGCTGGCTTTGAACTCGCGATCCTCCTGCCTCAGCCTCCCAAAGTGCTGGGATGGCAGGCGTGTGCCACTGTGCCCAGTGAGTCATTGAGGTTTCTTTGCAAAGGAATCAATAACTTAGGGATCAATAACTTAGGGGAAACCTAACTCCCAGCTCTTCTGCTTGAGGGTGCTGCAATATGAACGTGATTTAACCACCTCGCTTTCCTGGCTGGAGTGTCGGATGAATAATCAGGATATGCAGGAGATTATTATGAGAAATAAATTACAATGCAGACCTCAGTAGCTTAAGCATGTCAGACACATGACAAATATCCTGTAGGTATTTCTACAGAGAATGCCAATTAAAATGATCAATGACTCTAGGCATATAGAAGAAAATACATTATTTTGTTTCAACATGACGATGAGTGGAAAAGAAACACCATTCATCTCTGGGCACCCCCCAAACTCAGGACAGCATAAGCTTAAAGAAACCCAGCACAAGCTGAGCGCCGTGGTGCATGCCTGTCATCCCGGCACTTAGGGAGGCTGAGGCAGGAGGATCGCAAGTTCAAAGCCAGCCTCAGCCACGGTGAGGCACTGAGGAACTCAGTGAGACCCTGTCTCTACATAAAACACAAAATAGGGCTGAGAATGTGGCTCAGTGGTCAAGGGCCCCTGAGTTCAATCTCTAGTATCAAAAGAAAAAAGAAAAGAAAGCACTTAGGGAAGTATTGATAGCCTCTAGTACATTAGAAAGAAAGGTCCAAGCTGCAAGCTAAGATTGCATCTGTCCAAACTAGAGAAAGAAAACCAAATAAACTTCAAGTAACGAAATGGGAAGAAAAAAAAATTTCGATAGGAGAAAGAAAAAGAACCAGAAATAGAATCACAAATGCACAAAAAAAGGTGATATTGAAAATGACACTCTGAATAAAAAGAAGCCCAATTAAATCTTCGATTTTCCATCCAGTTTTATGGAAGAGGAAAGACAGAACCAACAAAATAAGACATATTAGCTAATATCAAGTACTACAGGAGAACCATCACTAAGGATGCAACAGACGTTAAAAGGTTGCAAACATAGTCAGCCTGTGTATCTAACCATGAATGAAAATGTTACATTGTTGCTGACCTGTGCTGCCCGTTTTCCCTCAGGACAGATGAATGAGTCTTGAGCATGAACACATCCCTGTTTGTTCAGATAACTCCCCAAACGGTATATTGTTTTATAAAAAATTTCTTATTTGTTTTTTTTTCTTTTTTCTTTTTTTTTTTCTTTTGGTACTGGAGATTGAACTCGGGGGCACTCGATCACTGAACCACATCCCCAGCCCTATTTTGTGTTTTATGTAGAGACAGGGTCTCACTGAGTTGCTTAGAGCCTCGCCATTGCTGAGGCTGGCTTTGAACTCGCGATCCTCCTGCCTCAGCCTCCCAAAGTGCTGGGATGACAGGCTTGAGCCACCGCGCCCAGCTTCTTATTTGTTTTAATGAGTTATATACGACAGCAGAATGCATTTACGCCCTTGGATATATCGTACATAGATGAGGTGTAATTTCTCATTTTTCTGATTGCGCGTGTTGTAGAATCACATTGGTCCGGCACTCAGATATGTACATAAGGTAATAGCGTCTGTTTTATTCTACTGTCCTTCATATGGATATATTCCCTCCCCTCTGTTCCCTTTTATTCAACAGCATCCTTGAAACTCTAGCCAGAGCAATTAAACAGAAGAAAGAAAGAAAATGGGTACGAATAGCAAAAGAAGAACTCAAACTATCACTCGTTGCCGATGACATGATTCCATATCTGGAAGATCCAAAAGATTCCACCAGAAAATGTACAGAAATAATAAATGCATTCCGCAAGCGTAGCAAGATATAAACTCAGCACCCATAAATCAAATGCTTTTCTGTACATCAGCGATGAATTCACTGAAAGAGAAATTAGGAAAAGTACCCCATTCAAAATAGCCTTAAAAAAAAAAAAAATACAGCCTAGGAATCGATCTAAAACAAGAGGTGAAAATCTTTACAATGAAAATTACAGAACACTAAAGAAAGAAATTAAAAAGACCTTAGAAGACGGAAAGGTCTCCCACACTCCTGGATAGGCAGGATGAATATTGTCCAAACGGCCAAAGCGTCATACAGATCGAAGGCAATTCCTATTCAAATCCCAAACACATTCTTCATGGAACTAGAAAAAGCCATCACGAAATGTATTTAGGAAAAAAAAAAAATAAGAGACCCGGGGCAGCCAAAGCAATCCTTTGCAAGAAAAGTGAAGTCTGAGGCATCACAATTCAGACCTTAAACTCTGCCACAGTCGCTGAGGCTGTATTCTCATTACATCTGCGTCACGTTTGTGCGGTGGCCTGAGTTATAAGGCATCCAGAGATGATTTACATCACAGAGAGGATGCTCCTAGGGATGCCGCTGGGTTACCGGAGATGAGTTCTGCTCCTTGCATGTTGAGGTTCGAGCATTAGAGAGGCCGCCCAGGCAAGCATGGAAGCAGGGTTTATTTAAATAAAGGGGTAACACAGAATTCTCCCAGGATGGAGAAGGGGCCATAGCTGGTATCCTGGTATCTCCAGAAGTGCACGTGTTTTACTTTTTTATATGTGCTAGGTTTCCTTTGCTCTCCTGCTCTCTTTTCCCCTTATGTCTGTCCTTCCTGCCTCCTGTGTGGAGGCCCAGGATGTTTGGAGGGATGGCCAGAAACCACACAAATAGGGAGCAGGGCCCAGGTGCAATTAACAACTCCTTGGGACAGGTGACCTCAGCAACCCTGGAGCAGGGGCAATAAGGGTGGAGGAAGGGCTCTGGAGGCCTCAGCATCTCAATACTTCTCCAAATTGGCCTCCCTGACCGGACCTGACTCCAGTTACCTACCTGCACTGACAGCCTGCCTGGTTCTGGCTTCGCTAGGTGTCAGGAAAAGGCTACGTCCTTTCATCTAAGGGACGGGAGCGTCCGTCCGTGCTTTCCAGGATTCAGCAGACGCTTAGGCGTTTTACAGGCTGGATCCTGTTTCCATGTTGGGGTGAAACAGAAGCTTTCTGATTTGCACCAGAAAAACAAAAGACACTCACACACACACCCGTGCAAATAGAGGATTGTTTGGGGGAGGGATACCGTCGTTCTGGGGGACCCAGTCGAGGGCACTAGGCCACCTATGTCTCCTTGCAAAAAAGCAAAGCCCTTCTGAGAAGGTGGTAGTTGGGCTGAAATCCATGCATTATGAACCAGACGGAGGCTTCTTTGTGGGATTTGCAATGTGTAGCTCCTGAGAAAAGACGAGAGAAGGTGGGACATCTCCAGTATGGTCACTGAGGGGGGTTCTCATAAGAGAAGGGCGGTGTTTTATGTAGAGACAGGGTCTCACTGAGTTGCTTAGCGCCTCGCCATTGCTGAGGCTGGCTTTGAACTCGTGATCCTCCTGCCTCAGCCTCCCAAAGTGCTGGGATGACAGGCATGAGCCACCGCGCCCGGCTTCCCTTTATTAAATCTTGCACAACTGGGATTACGGCGTGGGCACGGGGTCAGGAGCACCTGGACGGAAGATGCACTGTATTAAAGTAAGTTGAGAGGTTGGCTGGGTCCTGTGGCATTTCAGATTCGGTTTGTTAATTCAGGAGGACGCATCTGAACCATGGTCGTGCAATATGTGACCATGGAATGGACTGGACATCACTCTGCTGTGTTCATCTATGAGCACACGACCAGGGAAACTCCACGTCCTGTCCAGCCACAAGAATGGGCAGCGATACTCCATGTGTGTATATGTCCAAACACACTCTGCTCTCATGCATATCTAAAAAGAATGAATTAAAACATATTCATTAAAACATTTAAAAAAAAAAAACCGAGGAAGTCATTGCAAAGTTAATACCAGGCACGTCCTCCTAACCCATAGAAATTTAATTTAGGTCAAGGAAGATTCTGAAGAAAAACAAGTGTAGACATACTGAAATTACCCAACTCAGCCTCAAATTAGCGTCTTCCTACGTAACAACAGATGCTGAGTTCTCGTTTCTTTTATTTGCACCGAGAGAGATGGACAAAGGCACTTTCTCATAACGTTGCACGTTTCTATTCATATCATCTGCAAATACCTTCTTTATCACCATCGGGGTGAGTATCGTGCACCTTGTCTTCACCTGCTGAGAACACGGCATAGGGGTCATTTTCCCTCCCGTCTTTGCCCTCCAACTTCAGACTCTGATCGTCTCAGGATCAATAAACCCGCTTCAAAGTGAACCAGGCATCCCGGAGAAAATTGCTTTGCCATTTGAGGCGTCTTCACACCTGGAAAAACGTCTGCGGGTCCCCTTCTCCAAGCTGCAGGCTTGTGAAAACGGCCGTCTAGGGTCCAGGCGCCTCCATACACCTCATGGGTCATTAATGCACCTGAAGTCACTCGTGCCTCTGGTTTTTGTGATCGGCTCCAGGGTTTTTCAGTAACACCCCCCAAACTGCATGAAACTCGTGCTCATATTACATGAAAGCTTCAGGCTGATACTTTTACCAGGGATTTTTAAATTTAGGAAAATATGGTGTGAATGCATATATTTGTATTTCTCCTCTTTTATTTTTATTTTTTTGTATCCTCTGTCTTCTAAGTTTTCTTGGTGGCCTCCCAGGTCCCACCTGCCATCTTTGCCTAAGAAATCTCTATTTCTTCTTGAAACCAAGACGGTTGTCCATCATATTGTTCATCGTCTAGAATGGACACCCCGCTCCTGAGACAATCCGTAACTTTATTTCTGAGTGACAGGGTGGGCTCAGGTGATGTGTGAACAAATATATCCAAGGTCACGGGTAAATCGCTCTCATTCAAATGCATGACGGGCGAGCTAATGCCTTTTTTTATTTTTTAGTTTTTTGGTACCAGGGATTGAACTCAGGGGCACTCGGCCACTGAGCCACCTCCCCAGCATTCCAACAGTTTAGTACCCAGCCAAAGACACGGAAGACTGCTTCTTCTTCTTTTTTAATTTTTATTTTTTTGCTTCGATTTTCTTTTCTGTGTTCTCCTCAATAAAAGATCAGAGATCATTGGCACTTTCTACCTGAACTGCGGATGATTTCTAACAGAAGACATTGGAGAGGAAAAGGGCCGAAGAAACCACGTCTTTAACAGGTTTGATTTCAGAAAACGGTTGGTTTCGAATGGTTAAGCTAGAAGTAAAAGTAAAGAGTGTTTTTTGTGTTTCTGAGAAATAGCAGAATTTCCCTTTTATCAAGAAAATGGAACTCTATGGAAACACAGAAGTATGGGGAAAACACTGGAAAAGATTGTGTATGAGATTTTTATAATCCCTGGGAGATACTGGGAAGCCAAAAGCCCATATGGTTATTAAAAGTAGATTTCAATGTGTTTCTGAGTCCCTTCCTTCCTTCCTTCCTGCCTTGACCAGGGATTGAACCCAGGGACACTTAACTACCAATCCATGTCCGTCAGCCATTTTTAAAAAATTTATTTAGAGACAAGGTGTTGATAATTTTCTTACGGCTCCACTAAGTTTTTGAGGCTGGCCTCCAACTTGCCATCCTCCTATCTCAGCCTCCCAAGCCACTGAGATTACAGGCTTTCTGAGTCTATTTCTATCAAATGAATCAGGCTTTACTAACGACACATGTGCCAACAAAGTTACTATTTCAGCACGTAGGGGATGATCTTTGGATGCTTTGCCTGATGCTCAATGCAGACTTCCAAAACGATGTCAGAACACAAAATCCAGAAGACATCCAACGCCATCCAGAGAGGCCAATACAGCTGCGCATCAGGGTTAAAATGCACTGGATTTTTTTTTTTTTTAAAGACAGCCATAAAAATAGAGTAAAACGCACCACGTCTCACAGTAGGCAGTGTGAATGCTTTCGGTTTGAAAAACAGATTGATCAAAATGAATTATTCTGATTTAATGAGTCTAAGACTAAAAAGCTCAAAAAAAAATGTAGTAAATCTTTAGAGTTTCAATATGTTTTGATGTTTGCCCAGCAAAACCTTTTAAAAATTAAGGCCATAGCACAAAACCCATTACTGGGTCCTCTTACATAAACTCGGATTCGGATGATGTCCTCCACTCCTAAATATTGATAGCCAGAGTGGACGGAATCAGGCCTTCGAGGAGTCATCTACGGATGGTGCATCTATGACAATTGGCTTTTGAACACACAAGGAACATTTTGGATGAAATTGAAGGGGCGTCCTGACGAGTCTCCTTACAGCAATTTATTTTTTTTGCTAAGCTCAGATGGAATTAGATTCAAACTCGCTGACACTTTCAAGTTCCAGGCTGCCTGTCCATCACAGGGCATGACCATCCCCTTCTCAGAAAGTATCAGGAATATTACAGGAAATAACAAGACAGAAATAATTGCCTTTATTAAATATTACATATATTTTTTTTTTGAATTTTTCTCATCTTGGTCAAGTGCACACATTTTTAATGATGCATGAGATGCTTTTTCCAGCTTCAACGCCGTCTCCCCAACTCCACAACATATCGTGCTTGGTGTTAAAGGATGACTATTTCCTTAGTCTCCAGAATGACATTCCCGACGGCCTCAAGCTCTGAATCGCTACCAGAAGAGAAATGCATCCATTCTGAGGCAGGAGGGGGAAAAAAAATAAAATCATGCAAATGATCGAACTTGCTTCCGGAGACAGATTTCTCCACCTCTTTTTCTTACGTGTGTGAGTTAGATTTCCGCGACGGGGACACGACCCCCGAGATAATCAGCTTGCTGAGAGCTCACTGTTTCAGACTTTGCAATTCACAATTGACTGGTACCGTTATTTTCTGCACCAAAGTTCATTCACCTTATGCCTGGAAAAAAGAGGGGATAGATAGAATTGGGGTCCCAAAGTCCCCTTGGAGGATTCACTCCAGTGACTGCATCTCTGGACCCACAAGGCTTTGCCCTCTTAGAGGAGAACCAATTTCCTCAAGGTGGGGTTATTTCTAAAAATGCCATTAAGTGCCATACTTGACACAGAGGAGGGGGATCTCAACTTGATAAAAAGTTAATACATATTAAAATTCCTGTAATTCATGGCCATCGCCAGCACAGGTGATGCTTAAATCCCTGTGGCCAGGCTGTCGCTCAACGTCGGTTGGTGGAATACTCAAGTCCAGCCAAGCCCGTGCCAGAAATGGGTCTCGATGCCTCAGACATCGATCCCGTACCTGTGGACGAACCCTAGAATGGGTTCAAGGTCATCGGATCGAATTTTGAAATATCCAGCTTTATGGAATTATTTGGCATTTCCCCCACATCTTCAAATAGTGCCAAAAAAAAAAAAAAAAAGAAGAATACACATGGACATAGATGCAAATGGCGTTGTAGGAGATTATGGGATGCATACAACGTATGTGCATATTTTTATAGGAAAATACAGAATGCATAGCAATTGTATCCTGGAAGAATCTGTGGCAGACATTTCCCATCCTGTTCTCCCGGAAGTTAGGACGGGGTTTCATGAAAGCCCCTTGCTTTTTCAAGTAAAATCATGCACATGCTAGTTTACAATCTAATACGAGTCCATCGACTTTCTTCCAGCTGTGTTTCCTCCCCGGATTTATTCTCGAGCAGATTCTCTTGCTTCCCTTTGCATGCATGAGCCACAACCGGGGTCCCCTTTGTTAAGCAGCAAGCGCCTCATTTCCATGCCCGTCCAGGGGTGCAATCATCCGTGCACCTCTCTCTCTCCCAGGAACCCCCATTCACTTTCCAGCACCCAGCTCTCTCATCCGACTCCTCAGAAAAGTAGGCTTTCGTGGCCTCGCTCTTTAATTTACTTGTCGGCGTCTCCCTTTGGTGATCTGCGTGCCCCTCTTTGCATGAGTTTCCAGCTCCCTGTGGGTAGAGATCACTCATAGTAATGGAGATCGTGGTGCCTGGAACAAAGCCCTGTGAGATGTGGGTGTGCGTCCATCACCTTCTAGAAAAGACTAGACCTGGACCAGAACTGAGGTGAGCTTGCAAAGGACCATCCAGGAAGGGCTTCCGATGTGAGTCTGCTCCTGTTTTTTTTTTCTTTTCATCCTGAAATGCGGTTTGCATGCTCCATGGACGACACCCTGTTTTTATATCCTGGAAAAAAATAAAAAAACAAACCAGCACTGACCATCTTGAAGTTTTGTCCTGTTACTCCTAACTTGTGCTTTGGCAGTGTGGATAATTTGCATTTGAAAAGAAAAGGAGAATATTGATCTTGGAGTCTGTTGAAGGAGGGGTTCCCGATAAGGACCCCCGAATTCGCCCTGCAACCAGACAAAGGGCTGTTATTGAGTAACAGAGGCGCCTCGGGTGGTGCCTTAAACCTACAGAAGGTCGGGGAAGCGAAAGAGGGGCCGTGTTTCTTAATAACGAGGTCACGCAGACTGCTTCTGAGCACGTCCCCAGGACGCCGGAATCATGCTGATGTTTCTTCCCTAAATTGACTCTGTGTCAGCCGGTCTAAAAGCGTGTGGTACTTGCTGATAAAATGATTAGAATGTGCCTGAGGCTATCGGTGATGAACTAGTGTAAAAGTGTTACAAGGAAAAGAAAGAAGAAAAGAGAGAAAGAAAGAAAGAAAGAAAGAAAGAAAGAAAGAAAGAAAGAAAGAAAGAAAGAAAGAAAGAAAGAAAGAAAGAAAGAAAGAAAAAGAAAAATGAGTGAAGGAAGAAAAAGGCATCTACCACCCCAAATTGAACCTTTCTGTCCCAATGCATTAGAAATTCCTGCCCAGCGCGGTGGCTCACGCCTGTCATCCCAGCACTTTGGGAGGCTGAGGCAGGAGGATCGCGAGTTCAAAGCCAGCCTCAGCAATGGTGAGGCCCTAAGCAACTCAGTGAGACCCTGTCTCTACATAAAACACAAAATAGGGCTGGGGATGTGGCTCAGTGGTCCAGTGCCCTTGAGTTCAATCCCTGGTGCCAAAGGAAAAAAAAAAAAAAAGGATATGCCAGACAATGAACAGGGATGAGCCCATAGTTCACAGTAACCGCTGCTGGAGATTAAGTTAGGAAAGCAGAGATGCCGCCTAGATCATGAAGTATCAAACAATTGAATAAAAACAGAGTCCAATTTAATTTAATCAAGTAATTAATTTCTTTATGTTGGCTTCAGGGATTGAACGCAGGGGTGCTTAACCACTGAGTCACATTCCCAGCCCTTTTCATTTTTTATTTTGAGATACCATCTCGCTACATTGCTTAAGGTTTCTCTAAGTTGCTGAGGCTGGCCTCCAAGTTGCGATCCTCCTGCCTCAGCCTCCCAAGTCCCTGGGATTGCAGGTGTGGAGCCGGCAAAGCAGAGCACATTATTTTCTACTCGGGAATCCTATTTGAACAGGATGACTTCCCTAGAAGGTCAATGTCTAAAGGACGTTGTTAATATCACTACAAAATTATACAGTTCAATTTGCTTTGCCAACAAATGCGTGCTGTTTACCTATCCCATAATCTAGGCTTCATAAATTCTACATCTGTGTCCTGAGGTTCATTACAAAAATAAGCAAACATTTAAAACTAAGCCTGTCCAGACAACCCATCACTCCCTGAATGACGTTAAATATCCCATATCCCACATCTTTCCAAATGCAAAATACACTCATAAAATAAAATAAGTTTTGGGGGTTGTTGCTATTTTAGCAAGCTATTAACAGACATGAGGAAAACAGAAAGCAGGTATAATTTTATGCAAAAAGATAAGTGTGTCTGCTCAACACATAACCACCAATATTGAAAATGAACCCCATGCTTGAATTTTTAGAAACACAATTAAAATCCAGAAAGGGTAAATGGCCTGTGACGACAGCAAGAGGTAATCAATATAAAAGCCAGGCATGATAATGAGCTGGTGAACGCCATAAATCATGCAGCAGTCTGGCAATAAACAAAGGGGATCCATTTCAAGACCACCCAGGATGCCCACATTTGCAGCCACAAAGCCTCCCATTGGAAATTGGGGAATATTTGCAAAGAATCTCACATATTTCCCTTGGATACCTTCATCTCTCAATGACTTACAGTACCTAATATCCTGTGCATGCTGTGCAAATTATTGCAATTCAATGCTTTTTTTTTGGTACTGGGGATTGAACTCAGGGGCCCTCGACCACTGAGCCACCTCCCCAGCCCTGTTTTGTGTTTTATGTAGAGACAGGGTCTCACTGAGTTGCTTAGCACCTCGCCATTGCTGAGGCTGGCTTTGAACTCAAAATCCTCCTGCCTCAGCCTCCCAAGCTGGTGGGATTTCATGCGACTAATTTTGATTTCCTTCACATTTAGTGGAATCTGCTGGTGCAGAATCGACAGATACACAGAGATACATCTATTTCCCTCTGCATGTACATTTTAAAAGTTATGAATGTGTACCCCGTATTTGCCGTGGAGGGTTGTACTTATAAATTCACCCACTGGATACCACGAAATTTCAGAATTGCGTTTTTGTACATTTTGCCAATCATAGACGATTGTAAAACTTCTAAGAGAAATTGATATTGTGACATTAATTAGTTAGAATGCATTTTGGGGTGATTTTAATAATGTAATCTTAATGATTATATTTGTGTGGTGGGAAAGGAAAGGATAAAACAAGGTCATTTTACTCATTAGAATACAAAAACTTATAATGGCAAAAAAAAAACTATAGAATGCAGGCATTATGAAAAATTCTCTGTCTGGGCCCAGTGGTGCATGCCTGTCATCCCAGTGGCTCAGGAGGCTGAGGTAGGAGGATCTTGAGTTCAAAGCCAGCCTCAACCAAACAAGGCCCTCAGCAACTCAGTGAGACTCTGTCTCTACATAAAACACAAAATAGGACTCAGGATTTGGCTCAGTGGTTAAGCACTCTCAGATTCCATCCTTGGTACCACCCAAAAAATCTTTGCTAGAAAAGTCACCAAGTGAGTTCTCAAGATATGAATGATCAAATGGCAACACTCTATTCAAATGCCTGTTCATTTTCAGTTAACTTGCATTTAAAGGTACTTTATATAAAGTAATGTTGGAATCCAATGATGCCTTATTAGCAAAACTGGAACAAGACTAATTATCCCACATGCCAGGTTCCCAGGAAATCTATAGACAGTAAATTCTCTCCACATTCAAAGAGGGGAAGGAAGTTATCTCACCTCCTAGTTTTTATCTAAATGAATTAGATGCAGGACATCATGGTGATAGTATTCACAATATCCAAGTGATGGAACCAGCCAAAGTGTCCATCAATGAACAAAGTGATAAAGAAAATAGGGTGTACATATACCACTCAGCCCATAAAGAAGAATAAAATCATTTGCAGGAAAATGGCTGGAACTGGAGAACACCACGCTAAGTGAACTAAGCCAGACTCAGAAAGTCAAGGGTCAAATATATATATATTTTGTATGTGGAAGCTAAAGAAGAAAGAGGAATAAAAAGGAGTTCATGAAAACACAAGAGAGATCACCCAGGAGAGGAATGGTTTTGAGATAGAGGGAAGATGGGTAGATAGGGAAATGAACTGTAGAATTAATTTGATCAAATTATGCTAAGGGTGGATAAGAAGATATGATAATTAATTCCACCTTTATGTGTAAGTATTATGCACCCATTAAAAATCTTAAATCAATAAATAGAAGGAAGACCAGTACCATACAAGAAAGGGAAGTACTGGGGATTAAATGTTATGTCTATATAAGAATATGTCGCATTAAATCCCATTATGGTCTACAAGTATAATACATGAATTAAAAAAAGAAAGGAAATTCATAGGAATAAGGGTGAGAGAACACTCTCTGAGATGCAAAATGAGGGGGGGGGATTTTGAGGATGGGCTTGCTTATAAGTGCAATTCCTGAGCAGAAACATCACACAAAAAAGTAAGAAATTTGACCAAAACCACGTGTGTCTCTATAAGCTGGGTCCACATTAATATATCACTTACTGGTTTGAGAAAGTTTAATGGGTTTCATGTTATTAATATTTTGATAAGGAATAAATATGCTCATATGCATATATGCACACAGCTTTTTTTGTGGAAGAGCATCATAGAAATTTTAGAATGGTAAATCCATAATTGCTAGGTGACAGTGTTTAAGTCAGCTTTTAGACCAAATCACCTGACAAGAATAACTGTAGATGAAAAGAAATTATTTTGGGGCTCATGGTTTCAGAGGTTCAGTCCATGGCTGGCTGACTCTATGGCTCTGGCCCAAGGTGAGGCAGAACAAAATGGCAGAAGGGCCTGGAGGAGGAGAGCAGCTCAGGACGTGGCACCAAGAAGCAGAGAGAGCTCTGCTCACCAAGGACTAGATATAAACCCCAAAGACACAGCCAAGTGGTCTACTTCCAGCCACACCCCACTTGCCCACAGTTACCACCCAGTTAGTCCACTCAAGTGGATTAATCCATTTAAGTGGATTAATCCATTCAAGTGGATTAATCCATCAATTCAGTTACATCTCTCATAAGCTGATCATTCACTTCTGAACCTTCTTGCATTGTCTAATACATGAACTTTTAGGGGGACACCTAATATACAACCATGAAGACAGAAAGAAGTTACAGACTATATTTTTAAAATTTTTTCAACTATCTCCTTATTATCATCCATAAAACCTATTTAAAGAGCTCATTGGGGTTCATGGTGACACACAGACTCCACGGTTGAATAATGTACAGTGTTATTATCACTAGACTCTTTTCTGTTTGGTTGGCTTAAAAGAAATTCCATTAAGAGAATTCCTGTATCAAATAATTATACTGCCAATTCTAGTAGAATAAAGTGCAGCCTAATGTACTAAGGTGGTCATGGTTAAAGTTTCTGTGGTAACTGAGATTTTTTGACACTTGCAAATGGAATCACAGATGGGTATGAAACTGTGTTCTTGGAAGTACATCTTTATTTACGCATTGGTGGGTGTGTGGGATTGACTGCGGTCTCTCTCATAAAGCTCATGTAAGCGTATAGAACGAAGTAAGGAATTTAACTAAATCAGAGTTTGTATTTTCCATCTTGTGTGTGCAAGCTGTTCTGGTGTATTATAACCTGGTGATTCTCTTACAACATACATTTTCCACCATATGCATCCAGATTTGGAACCAAGTCAGTGGAAATGATCATACACTGAGCACATAATCAAAGTAGATGTCCTGACACAATATTCTGAAATATTTATACCAGTCTTCAGTCACAGAGAAAAACGCACTGCTTTACCTAATCATGCACACAGCCTAAGTGAACACCTCTTGTCTACACATCGTAGGCACTGAAGATCTTGACTCAGAAACTGAGTCTTGCAAAGGCTCGTCACAGGGACCAGGGATTTCTGAGTTAGTTTTGATCTGAGGAGTTTAATATTTTTTTAGAGTTCAAAGAAGTTACTCTCCATGCTGGATTGGAATAAGTCTGTGTCAATGGTTTTGTGAAGGAGAAAACAGAATTCTGTTATCGGTAGACACTGAAATTTGCACTTTTAGGCAAAACAATATAAAATCACGTCTTCGGGGTTGTGCTCATGGGAAAATGGAGAACCTACTTGCCAATATAAATATTTACATTGCTCCTTCCATTTCAGGAAGAAACTTTAAAATCAAAATTTCTTACACTATTAAAAAATATCAAATATTGCATAGAATCATTTAAAGGGAATCTCTCTTCAGGATAGGCTGAAATTCCCTCTAAAACTCACCTTGGGAAATATAAAAAGTAGCCATTGGACATCGTGGGAACACACCAATAATATCTGTTCTGATTTGGGAGAGCAGGGACTCTAATGTCAATTGAGATGTTTAATATTAATGAACTTACCAGGAGGAGGAGAAGATCAAAACCCATATCCCCATTTAGCAAAGCCATTTAGCAACTTAGTGAGACTCAGTCGCTAAATAAAAAATAAATAGAAGAGCTGGAATTTTTGTGTTATTCTTTATGATGAGTAAAAAGTTGATTGACAGTATGTTCCTAAATGTGTCTCAATGATGATGTACAATCCATACACTACTTTCAATATTTCCAAAGCTATTTCTTCTTATTTTCTTCTTATTTTCTTTCTTATTTGGTGACTAAGGAGAGATAGATTGTCATAAAGTCTGAATTATTTAGAATTAAACCCATTTTGTTCCAATTCAGAACCTGAAATAACTCGCTTTTGATTCAGAATATCTATTACTTACCACTAATATTTGTAGAAAGAGGGAGAAGAAATCTAGGCAGGTGGGATATGGAGAGATTCTACTTTTTTAAGAAAAAATTGTGTTGGACAGAAGGAACAGCTAGGAATGCAAGAAAATGATTAAGAAATTATCACCATTTGACCCAGCTATCCCACTCCTTGGTCTATACCCAAAGGACTTAAAATCAGCATGCTACAGGGACGCAGCCTCTTCAATATTCATAGCAGGTCAATCCACAATAGCTAAAGTGTGGAACCAAACTAGGTGCCCTTCAACACATGAATGGATAAAGAAACTGTGGTACATATACAAAATGGAATATTACTCAGCCATGAAGAAGAATGAAATGATGACATTTGCAGGTTAATGGGTGGAGCTGGAGACTATCTTGTTAAGGGAAACAAACCCATCCCCAAAATCAAAGGCCACATGTTTTCTCTGATATGCGGTTGCTGATTCACAATAAGGGAGCTGTGGCTAAGAAAGAATAGAGGTACTTTGGATTAGACAGAGATGAGTGAAGGGAGGAGAGAGGGTCTGGGCATAGGAAGGATGGTAGAATGAATCAGACATTATAACCCTATGTACATGTATGACCACAGGACTGGTGTGATTCTACAACATGTACCATCAGAAAAATGAGAAATTATACCTCATTTGTGTATGATAGATGAACGTGCATAAGTGCATTCTACCATCATGTAGAAGTAATTAAAACAGATTTTAGAAAAAAAGAAATAAATTATGTTTGCAAATCTGCTCAATAGGGTCCAGTCTTAGTTTTCCCACCATAGTCTGTAATATTGGTGTTTCCCCGTTAGGATGCGGTGGTGGGTTTAACACGGAATCACATGCACCTGGTGTTATCTATCGATTAAAAAAAAAAAAAAAAAAACTGGCCTCCCTGCGCAAGAAGAAACTCCCAAGGACGGCCTTCCAACGGCGTCTTTACTCTCTGCCCTTGTGGGTCTGCATCTGATGCCTTCAGATTCCACCGTCAGCCCGCTGAGTCCATCTGCAGATGGTTCCCGCTCCAGCCTTTATAATCAGGACAGCCTGATCTTCATCACCCCTCCTACAGATATGCACAACCTACCGATCCTGTGTCTCTGTGGCAAATGGTTAAATGTCCCCTTTTCCATCTGGAAAAGAAGGTTTCGAACATGGGTCAATGTAACATGCGACCTTATGATTATTTTTGTTATTAAATTTTATTGGCTCACTTGACCTGTACTGTGTTGATCACACCTCTGGTGTTCGAAGGAGCTTCTGCCTGACTTTTTCTCTGTTAGTATTCTGCAACGAATCCAGTGTATGCCCTGGTGCAGAAGCACGTGTCTGTCATCCCAGTGGCTGGGGAGGCTGAGGCAGGAGGATCGCGAGTTCAAAGCTAGCCTCAGCAAAGGCGAGGCACTAAGCAACTCAGTGAGACCCTGTCTCTACATAAAACACAAAATAGGGCTGGGGAGGTGGCTCAGTGGTCGAGCGTCCCTGAAGTTCAATCCCTGGTGCCAAAAAAAAAAAAAAAAAAAGCCATGGTATATACATTTTGCATCGTCTATGCATTGGGTTGGATATTGTAAGTAACTTAAATATACTTGAAAGTTCATGAGAGAATGTACCTAAGTAGTTTGCAAATACAAAGCCATTTTAAAAGATGAATTGGAACACCTGCTATTCGGGTATCCTTAAAAATGGAGGAAGCGAGAGTCTGGAAACCGTTCCCTCGTGGACACAGGGAGGTAACTGAATTTGCTGCAGATTCGTCTTTTGGATAGGTTGACCTCGCTGGATGCACGTACCCCTGCGTGCTCACCCCACAGAATCCTTCTTCTCACCTCTATCAGGTAACAACCCCGACCTCGCCGAGGGTCCTGCACGAATGTTTTGCCCAAAGGTCACAGTGTCTCGACACCCACCTGTGCACTGAACGATCCCCACATCGATACTTTCCTGCCTGATTTTCTAGCACCATAGAAATCTTTCCGTGTGTGCCTGACTTCTCAGGAGGGAAAACCGTCTTCTGCTTTAGGAAGGGCATGAATTATTAAACGAGCCACTATCTATTTAATATTCTCTGCACTGGCTGGAAGCGTCTCATCCATTATGGAAAAAGCCAGGTTGAGCAGGTAAATTGCTCAAGAATCTTATGGCTTCAGGTGAGTGATATTGATCGGGTGTCAGATTCTTAAGCATGGAGTTCTACAGAGCCATGTGGAACATAATATTCAATAAAAGTCAAGGTTATTATTCATGTAGGCATGAAAAGCCAAACTCAGACATGTGAAGGGAAAACAGGAAAAAATAAGAATGAGAGGTATGGACCCCGTAAGATAGAAATTGCAGAAAGGGAGCCGGTTGCCCAGTGAAATCTAGAAGCATCTTTCGCAGTGGTTCTCATTGATGGTCAGCTTCCTCCCTGGGGAACAAGCATACGTTGTCCACCAGGAGCTATTGGAAGAGACACAGTGGAAATATTTTTTTTTTTCTCAAGTACTTTTTGCAAAGTTCTTGGGACTCATTCTCTTGGAGGACCAGAAATCGCCTCTACCCCTAAACCAGCGACAGAGTGGCACATGGGACATCGGTGGGAGCCGTCTTGGATTGTGGGTGACCCTAGAGTATCAGCAACAGGGTCTGCTCAATTCAAGAACCAGAAACTAGCCGGGTGTAGTGGCGCAAGCCTGTCATCCCAGCACTTAGGGAGGCTGAGGCACGAGGATCGCGAGTTCAAAACCAGCCTCTGCAAAAGCGAGGCGCTAAGCAACTCAGTGAGACCCTGTCTGTACATAAAATGCAAAATAGGGCTGGGGATGTGGCTCAGGGGTTGAGTGTCCCCAAGTTCAATGCCTGGTACCAAAAAATAAAAATTTAAAAAAAAAACTAGAAACTGGGATCAAAGTTGAGGTGCGACTCTTGTGAACATCAGGATTTTTATAAGTAAAAGGAGCAACTTTCCAAATGCATTGAACCCAATCCGTGGGAACAGGGTATGTGACCAAAGCGTCCAAACAGGTGAAATTGCTCCTACGTTTCCAGAATTCACCTTAAACTTCCTGGCTATTACAGCAGTAAAGCTTCACCTCGCCAGGAGCCTGCTCACTGTGTCCCCATCCAATTTCTGCAGGTGATTTTGTTTCCCACCTCTTTCCTTTACAGGCGCACAGACACGCACACCATAACCAGCCCAGCTCTGCAAACCGAAAGTGATCCTGCACCAAAGCCACTACTACAAATCTAGTATTTGCAAAAAATAAAACAAGCTTCAGGTCAACCAGCACATAGGCAAATCCAGATGGGCCTCACCTATGGATTGGCAGCCGGAGAATTTATGAGAAAGTTGAGGAGAGATGCTGTCAATCACAGAACCCCCCAGCCAGCCTCTCCCTAAGCAGATGCACCGAGGTGAAAATGCACACGCTCTCGCCCCGCGGCAGAAGCCGGATGATTCTAAGGGAGCGTGTGCCTGTCCTCAACGCCTGTTGAAGTGTGTTCAATTGACACAGTTAATAAATCGGGTTTCCTGCCGACGTTAGTTTGCAGAAAACAGACAAGTCAGGGCCCAGGCATCATTAAAAGACACTTCAGCAAGTTTGTCGATATGCGTTGGGACGCGTCCCTGGGACTTGATGAATTGCTTGTCATTACGGCCTGTCCCCACTCTCGCAGAAGGAGTCAATGCTCCGCGGAGCCGCGTCCGTCTTCTGCACTTCGATGAGCAAAGCCAAGAACCGGGTGACGGAAGCTGCAATGCACAGGGATGCGAGCATGTTCATGGGGTAATAAGAATTTTGTCTCGTTTTATCCTTCGGAAGAGTGCAAATCAGGTGATTCACCTGTGCTGGGTTCACAGTCTCCTCATTAGAATAAGATCTCGCCGCGCGCGGTGGGGCACGCCCATCTTCCCAGTGGCTGGGGAGGCTGAGGCAGGAGGATCACGAGTTCCAAGCCAGCCTCAGCCAAAGGGAGGCCCTAAGCAACTCAGTGAGACCCTGTCTCTGCATAAAACACAGAATAGGGCTGGGGACGTGGCTCAGTGGTCGAGTGCCCCTGAGTTCAATCCCCAGGAGCAAAACAAAGAAAAGAAAAAAGATGGAAAGAGACTTAAATGAAAGTCAAGTTCGGAGCACAGGGAGCATCGTTTATTTGGAATTCTTGGTACCAGGAGTGCTTTGGATTTGGTTTCCTTCTCTCCTTCCCTCCCTCCCTCTCTTCCTTCCTTCCTTCCTTCCTTCCTTCCTTCCTTCCTTTCTTCCTTCCTTCCTTCCTTCCTTCCTTCCTTCCTTCCTTCCTTTCTCTCTCTCTCTCTCTTTCTTTCAGTCCTCGCAACTGAACCCAGGAGTGCTCTACTACTGACCTCCACCCCCAATATTTTCTTATTAATCATTTTCAGATAGTGTCTCCCTACGTGGCTGAGGGTCTCCCTCAGTTGTATAGCCTGGCCTCAAACTTGCAATCCTCCTGCGTCGGACTCCAGAATTGCTGGGATTCGAGTTGTGCACGTCTGTTAGAATTTGGGACATTTGCACATACACAAGGAGATATTGTTTTAATTAGCCATGAGTCAGTGTAGCAAAAACACCTGACAAGATTAAATTAGAGGGGGAGAAGTTGACTTGGGGCTCCTGGTCTCAGAGGCTCAGTCCACGGCTGGCCAACGCCATGGCTCTGGCCCAAGGTGAGGCAGAACAAAATGGCGGAAGGGCCTGGAGGAGGAGAGCAGCTCAGGACGTGGCACCAGGAAGCAGAGAGAGCTCTGCTCACCAGGGACAGGATAGAGTCCCCAAAGGCACAGCCCAGTGACCCCCTCCTCCAGCCACACCCCACCTGCCTGCAGTCACCACCCAGTTAGTCCA